>JAQFYJ010001082.1:0-10291 GCA_034694685.1 Isotoma anglicana | reverse complement strand
TTTTTATTTCTAATAATGATGAAAGGAGTGGACGAATCCTGTTTAATCGAGCTTCACCTGCTGATTTCATTCCATTAGGGAAATACTAATAACAATATATGAGACTCTTTAGTTCACGTGTAAAAGGGCCTCCCAAGGATTTCATTCTAATCACCATCACCATCACTTTCTGATCTTTTAGTTCATGGTTTGACTTAAGGAGCGTTTATAAATGTCGGTGGTAGGAAGAAGTTTCACTTCATTACTTCTTCAGGCTCTTAAATCTCTTAAAGTTTCAAATAATTAGTTATAATGCTAGCCATCAGTAAAGAATGTCATTTACTAAAGTTGTATTATGATATTTCAAAATTTTTACTTGAACTGAAGAAAATGTTTCATTGTCTGTCCATCAGAATCCGAATTATTTTAAGTATTAAAAACTAGTGAATTTCGGATGTAATTTACGAACAGCGCTGCAGTATTTGTCTATAGAATATAAGAAAATGAAATTCAGGTAATGTTGAATATGCAGCCTTGTGTAAGTTATCGAGTTGCATGAAGACTTTTGATGGGACATTCGCCCAGTTTTACTTTCTTCTTGTGCTGAAGCCGTTAAAAAATTATCATATCTCGTTCTATCGTCATCATCTTCATTCTGTCTCATTCTTCTTCAATACTGGCCACCACTGACCAACTCAAATAATACATGAAATGGCAATATACTATTATTCCCTACAGAGAGATAAGTAGTATTAAAGAAATAGTATAATGTAAGTAAGGAAAGGGTGTGGCCAATTAAGCAGTCAGTGCATATTCTTGTGAAAATATCGTAATAATAATGTAAAACATTCTTCCCTGCTCATTCCTTTTGTTCAGGTGGTTTTCATTTGTCCTAATTATAACATGCACCAGAAATTCCTCTGCTGGAGTTCTTTATTATAATGGGGTGGAAGTGTGGATTAAACAAATTCCTACCTGCACCATGTATCATTTCATAGGTTTCCTTTTTTCGCTTTATATTTTTAGACAGATTCTGTCGCAGTTGCAGGGTTTTTCTTAAGATTTATCATTTTGTAGGATAACGTGTCAAATTAATTATTAATTCCAAACTCTCAACTTGGGAATTGTTTTGCAAGGTTACCACCATCTCTCTGAGCTTTGCATTTTGGTTGTGGAATCCCAGTTTTTCGGTTGACACTTTGCAATTCAGGATGAACAAGTCTGTAATTTAACCGGCGAAGTTTTTGCATTTTATTCCTTTCGCAGAATCTCCATTTCAGTAGCATTTTAGAAGGCTTGAGAGGTTTTAGACCTCTGAGTTTATTCTAATTCGCAATTTTTTGTCAGCAAGAAGAGATTAAGACAAGTTAATTGGTTTTCTTATAAGAAACAATTGATATAGCCTTTAATCTTTAAGAATTCACAGTAAATAGTTATTCTTATTGAAATAACTTGATGATAATAATTTAGAAAGTGAGTGTTAATTTGTAATTTAAAGTATAAAATTTCCGTTAAATTCAATTACAATCTTAAATGAGCAATTAAACTAAACTAATTTTTTGTAATAAATTACAGATCCAAATACGAGATGACCCATCAAAGCCAATCAGTGTCAGCGGGGACGAACCTATTGAGAAGTGTGCCTTTTCTATCGAGGTAATTCAAAAGATTTAAAACTTCCGGATTATTTTATGATCAAAAGAATGAATTAAATTACATGTTAAGTGTTAGTTAACCGTTATTGTTATTAGTGAACTCAAAAGTGCTTCACACAGTTATTAAGAAATTGACTTTTAAGAAAGTTTGCAATTGCAACGTGTGTCTTTTATGTTTGAATGAAGGGTGAAGATTATAAAATATCACGTTGTCACATTGACGAATAATTGAATTGACTTGATTATGGTTGGCAGTGGGAGGAGGCAACACGTGTTTATCCAACTTTTTTTATTACACCATCATTATTTCGAGTTTTATTGTACCAACTACTGCGAGAGTGTGCTATTTAGACGAGTGGATGTAATAATAATAATCCTTAATTGGAAGTTCAGACTCTCTTCTTAGTCAAATAATCATTTTTGTTCCTTATTTAGAATTAATTTAAAGTATTCTTAAATGTTAATCTTTCCTTTCCTCAAGCTATTTAAACTCACTTGGTTTGTAAAGGCAGTAAAGGCACACAAAGAGAATTATGGACCATTGTGTTGTACCATCCACTTTTATTTTCTATTTTCATTCAACTGTGCATCAACTACAAAAGCCATACCGTTTCAAGTCCTTCAAATAAAAAAAATAATATACGATGTCGTTATCTACACATTTAATTTCATATTAAAATGAACACCTTTCTGCACAGTTGCTCAGATTACATTATTTTAATCCTTAAAAATGCTCAATTCATCTTATCTCGTTGATAAGCCTATTTATTTAACGAGCATTTAAATGTTCTAAGGGTAGGTTTGCATTATTTTGAATTTGTTGGGCTTTGTGGGGTTGACATTTTTGGTTTAAAGCTTAGCCTTTATACTCTTTTTGATATTTCGTTGCAACTGACAAAAAACTAAATGCCGTGAGTGCTCAGGGTTTAAGAAAAGTGTCATAAGCAAATAGACTTGTCTAGTCAGTCATCCATTGTTAAGTTG
Organism: Isotoma anglicana; assembly: GCA_034694685.1. Classification (NCBI taxonomy): domain Eukaryota; kingdom Metazoa; phylum Arthropoda; class Collembola; order Entomobryomorpha; family Isotomidae; genus Isotoma; species Isotoma anglicana. The sequence continues at coordinate 7,673 of JAQFYJ010001082.1, read as the reverse complement.
AAATTGTTTGCATATCGAAGCAGGATCAATTATAAGTTGTGTAATTGTTTGGACTAAGCGTGAAATATATAATAATATTATGATTATGATGAGTGAACTTTACAAAGATAAATAATAAATGAAACTATGGTTAATTGTGATTAAAGGTAGTAAGTGGTGGGCAGAGCTGGGCGATCCGTCGGACCCACGCAAATTTGTTCATGTTGGACGAACAACTACATCGCTGTGTTTGGGACCGAAGTTTCTCACTTCTTGACAAAGTGCAAAACAGCTCCGAGGCGGACGAGGAGGAACATGTGGGTGCAATACAATTTGCACTTTTTTATAATAATCTATGCTTCATTCATCACTTGTTGAGTTAGAAATGCGTTTGGTTGCACACTTCCGTGTTTCTTCGTCCTTTATTTGTCCCCTAATGAATATCACGAATTCATCATTGTTTGTGTTGTCTATTGAGTCTCTCTACTTTTTTATTATTCGCTTGTTTGTTCACAGATAAGATTGCTCTGTTACTATTCTCTAATCCAAATAACTTTTTGTTTGTCCGTTTCTGTTGCTCAATTTTCTTAACATCTGGTGGACTCTCTTGAATGCACCTTCTGTTATCCGTTTTTTCTTATTTGAGTGAAGTGCAAACGCGTGGAAAATCCTGATTCCCACATACCTGTGCAGTTCTCGGGTTTCCTTCAATATCCTAAGTATTTTTATATGTGTTTGTGCAGAATGGGTGCAGAGAGTTCGTAACCCGATATTTATCCCGGTTGAGTGAATTGCCAACAAATAAGATAACCTGTGGGACAGTGCTAAGTTGGTTGGAGGTGAGTTCTCAGTTCGTTTTATCAGTTTTAGTGGAGTGTGTGTGTGATATTAAGCACCTACTTTACAAATGTTAACCTAGGTCATTTAGACCACAATAGGGTTATCAGTTAGTGTGTGATAAGTGGATAAGAAAACGGGTTTTTGGTAATTGTGCGTTGTGTTTAGTTGGACAATCGTGGGAGACACATCGTCTCTTCAGATGACAGTGCTATCAATACCCCAGCAGTTGCAGCTGCTTGTGCTGTACGAAAATATACTGCCCAGGCTGGGGATGAAATTTCTTTCGAGGTATCTTCATCATTCATTCATTTATTTTTGGATAATGAGTTCGGTTTGAATATTTTGATAGAAAAACAATTTGGCTATCATGTTAGGTTGGAGATATGATTTCTGTAATCGACATGCCTCCTCCCGAAGAGAGCATTTGGTGGAGAGGAAAGCGTGGATTTCATGTTGGATTCTTTCCCAGAGATTATATTGAGGTGAATATTATTATTATTTTTATAGTACCGTTTTTCATAAGTGATAAAAGTATTTCTGTTCAATGAAATTTGAGAATGTTTTAAGAGTAAACTGATTTTATTATTTTAAAAATATGCTAAAGGTCATTGGAGATAAAGTTCCTGCAGGGCTGCCAATTGTGCCATCCGTAAGAAGACTTCAAAGACTGTCGGTAACTTCTACCTCATCTTCGGCTCCTGATAAACCTGTACTCAGAAAACATGGAAAGCTTATCGCCTTTTTTAGGTATACAGCTTTTCTTAAGATTGTAGAAGATTAATGAGCTAAGCAATTGTAAAATTCAACTTCTCCGACTCTTTAAAAAATCATAAAGCTCTTTTTTAAAGTTTTAAATGACAAATGAATATCCAATTCTTAAAATAAGGACATGTTTATTTATAAAGTAATTTGTGAAAAGGGTATAAAAGTCCAAAATCTAAAGAAACGTTGTTGTGGCATTGTTAGGAGTTTTATCCTGTCACGCCCCTCAAGACGTCGACTGAAGCAATCAGGAATCCTGCGGGAAAGAGTATTCAGCTGTGACTTAGCGGAACATCTTTTGAATACAGGAAATGAAAGTAAGTGAAACGAGTGTAAATCCATTCGGCATGGTTTTTATTCTCCTTTAAATTAAACCAAATAATAAAACGGCACTTAACGACTCGCATTGTCACAGTTCCTGCTGTTCTCAATTGTTGTGCTGAGTTCATTGAGAAACACGGGATAGTGGATGGGGTCTACCGCCTCTCAGGAATCACCTCCAATATTCAGAAACTCAGGTAATGAAATATCCTTTTATTTATTTATTTATTACTGATTTGCCCTTTATTTCTTCTCAACCGGAATATTATTAAAAGCCACCTTTTTATCTTCAATATTTTATGTAATTGTATAGAAACGCGTTTGACGAAGACAAGGTTCCTAATTTGGAAGGTGACACTGCCATCAAACAAGATATTCATGCGGTCTCCTCCCTTCTCAAAATGTACTTTCGTGAACTTCCCAATCCACTTTGCACGTATCAGCTTTATGAAAAGTTTGTCTCGGCAGCCAAATCATCCGATGAAGAGAGACTCCTGCAAATGCGAGAAGTCGTTCATGAACTCCCACCTCCACACTACAGGTATATTTCGCTCTCATATTTAATGCTATCAAAAACATACGAATGAGCAAATCCCTATAAGATATTTTGAACTTGTGCTTTTCACAGAACGTTAGAATATCTAATGAAGCATTTATCCCGCGTGGCGGCAAGAAGTACTGATACGGGAATGACACCCAAAAATATGGCCATTGTCTGGGCACCAAATCTCATTCGCTGTAGAGAATTGGAAGCGGGTGGTGTCGCTGCTTTGAAGGTTCTTTTCTTTTTAATTCTTACATCAATATGTAGGAGACGTGTCAGTTTTAAGGTTCCGATTATAATCCTTATTAATTTTGAACAATAGGGGATTGGAGTTCAAGCCGTGGTCACAGAATACCTCATCCGACACGCTGATCTCATATTTAACGACAAGCTGCCTGCCAACTACCCTGCCACTACGACAGTATTGAGTCACAAATCGTCAAGTTCGTCTTCAGGGAGACCGAAGTCTCTTGCCATATCTTCACCCATGCGACTCATGTCATTGGAGGAAGCTCAAGATAAAGCCAAAGATGACAGAAAGTTCATTGAAGTAGGAGGGGGTCCTTCTTCACTTCCACCTAAATACCACACAGTTATCGAACTTCCAGGACGAAGAGGGGGAAGAAGTAAAAGGTCGCCTATGGGATGGAAACATTTTTTCTCCAGAAATCGGAGTTTTTCAAAACCCCAGAGGAAAATGTTCACCCCTGGAGATATCACTGTTATTGTAAGTTTACACTTTTAGTTTTGGAAGCAATGGACGACTTGACATTGAGATATTTTGTATTTTACAGACAAGAAACATGCCTGTGGCTGGACCCCAAGGAATGCAAACAAATTGGGCGGGTAGATTGCGACCTGTGAAGAGTGTCGAGTCCCTAGTCTCTTCTCCCCTTTATAACACACAAGATTCAAGTTCGAAACGGGATTTGGATTCAGAATCTGTAATGGAAGAGATGGAAGCATCCCTCTCAAAATCCAGTCCGGCCACCCCAGTCACTTCCGACGTACACGTCATGTTTCACGCTCCACCACCAAACGGTCATGATTCAAGATCCCTTCTAAACCCCAAAACACACAATAGGTATTTATTTTTTATTTTTCACTGTCCCAAAATCAGGAAACGTTGCAATCCACCCGGTAAAAAAACTTTTAATTTTTCAGATCTATCTCTCACGATTCTTATTTTGAATTTGGTGAGTTCCGAAACGGGAACAATGTGTATATCGACGAAACACTCGAAGAAGAAACGATGTCACAATCTTCCAAACTCTCTCTGGAGATTTCCAGTGGAATGGAAAGCAATGGAACTAGTCCAATGAAAGCAGGTGGCAACTATGTACCAGCCGGTCCTCAGACATTACCTCGGGATGCTTACAGATCAAAAGCAGAAGACAGAGATCCCTTCAAAAGTCCGGTGACACCACCTCCAAGTGCTGCGTCACTTACAATTCCATTGATGAGTGACACTGGAGGTATGTCCACCACATCCAGTGAAGATTTGATGATTTCCCACAATGGACGAGGGGTAGACAGGTCTAGCTACAGTTCTACCTCTCCCTTACTCCAACAAAGTGCTAAACCCAGGTCAAGGCCGAGTAAATGGAGGGACTCTGAAGTGCAAACGTCCCACACAAAGCTCGCTGATGTCGGAGTGTGTACGCAGGAAGACATGGAGAACTTATTGGGATGTCAGAGTAAAGAAAGGATTGAGATCAAATCTACAACTGGTTCTAGTTATAATTATTTTAAACCTTCTTCAGGTAGATCAGTATGTGCAACCTCTACCACCACCGATAATGATACCAAGTACGAATTAGATAGGAACTCAAGCTTTGACGAAAGCTCAGAAATGTCAACTCCAGACGAGCCCCTCGCCGGTGCAGCCGCTTCGACTAATATCATTTATTCTCCGTTAGTAAATGAAACCTCTTCTACCTCTTCCGCCGAGAAGTTTGATCAGCTCACAAATCGAATCACCACTTCAGATTTTAAAAACGAGTCATCTCAACCACCGGAAGTGGCTCCTCCTCCATCTGTAAGCCTATTCGTGTGTCCTTTATACGAAGCTGGGATAACAACTTCCGACCTTGCTTCAAGTGACGAAGCTTCCTCTTCATGTTCTTCATCTGCCAAAGAATCACCTCAAGAACAAGAAGTCTCAATAGTCCCCCCACCTCCACAGTATGAAAATGTCACAAATAATAACAATGCAAAGATGCCTACGCCTACCGTTGCCCCAGATGCAAACACTCCCCAACTACTCGTCGCTCATATTTACGAAAACGATAGAATCTATCAAAATCAGCCGATAGCACCAGCAAGACGACGCCCTACAAGTCTTCACACTCAACCCGCCCCACAAGAACCTGTTTACACGGCCGTGTCCACAAAGTGTAAACGTAGTAGTGCCACCTCGGAATCACTATACGGTGGAGAACATTATGAAAACATAAGTGAAACGGAATATAACGTAAAATCTGTTGAGGAGGATCATTACGAAGGGAATATTTATGAAGACATTGATAGTGAAAGTGTGCAAGGTGGTAGCAGCAGTGGTCCGAGGTATGAGACGATTGATGTCCCTTCTTGCCCTAGTCGAGGGAATAGCAAGAGCCCAGTCCTCCCTGAGATATCTTCAATCCCCAAAAATAATCATAAACGAAAGGAGAAAGAAAGTGAGGACGACTCAAACAATTACGAAAGTGTGAGGTACTCAAAAGTAGAGAATCAATTGCTTTCAGCAATCCATCATTATTCGGAAATAGAAGAGAAGAATGACGACAGTAGTAAGAACAAAAAGGTTACCCTTTCAACCCCCACTACGGTATGTGGCCCAGGGTCAGAAGACTCAAGCCCCTCGCATTCAAAAACAGACGATATGATCACTTACCTAGAAGTACAAACACCTTGTCTCAAATTACGTAGTGACAGTTTAGAAGACGATCAAAATAAAAGTAGCGAAGATCGTTCATATGAAAGTGTGGCTGAAATCGCGGATAAAAATATAAAGATGGATGATATAATGAGCCCTTCATCCTCAGGGACGATGGACACTCCTACCAATTCCAACAGTGAGGAAGGGGAGATTCGTCACATTGACTCTCCTTTGGTCACAGTTGAGAACCCTCTGTACTCTCTAGAAATGCACGATGAAGATCCAGAAGAAGCAGGGGACAATCAATGCCAACAGTTTGAAACAGGTGCCAACAACCCCACTGGGTTTGACAATAATTTCGTCGTTCCTGGAGGCGATGACGACAATGACAATGATGTGTCCATGAATGAATCCAGTTTAAGCATAAGCATGTCTCTAGATGAAGAGCCTCCAAAGAAAAGCTTAAAGCCAAAGAGTGAGACAATAGAGAAAAATGAAAATGAGCCACAGTTACCAGATGAGACAATGAGTGTCTCGAAAAAGAAAGTTGTTTCCGAGATGAAATTATTGGGACGGTGCAACAGCGCTCCCTTGGCTGAGACCCGGTGTGACTTTATTATCACGGACATTCTGCGGCAATCTGAAGACGATGATTGTTCCAGCCTCAAAGATAACGATAGTCAAGAAGTGAATAATTTTAAGAATTTAAACAAGACGAAGATTTCTCTCTGCAAACGACTCTCTGAACCCTCGTTAAATATTAAGACTGATGAGAATAATACAGGCAGCGGTGCAAATGCAAATTCAAATGCAGCGTGGAAATTAGCAGATGCTAAGCGTCTCGCCAATAGGAAACAAAGTGTCAAAGAATTACTTTCCAAATTCGAAACACGAGATTCACCTTCACCCACTTCGAATAGTCCAAGCCCTCAACTGCACATTCAACTCGGACCTGGCCTTCCCAAGCCTGATAATACATCAGGTGGTGGTGGCAAGTCTCCAAATTCCAGTAGCCGAAACAAGGCTTTTGGTGGTGGTGGTAGTGGACGTTTTCAGCACCATCGCTTTTCCATGGGGGATATTCTAATGAGTCAGTCAATGTCTTCTGCTGAGGATTTGAATTCAATTAAATCATCGAGTACTTCCATGGTCCGATCTGATACTTTTCCAGAGCTGAGGTCTTCTTCCACGGATCAGTCCGCTTCGAAGGAGAATGTCCTTCAAGACATTTCTGGAGGCTCGCAAACTTTATCCGATGGTGGAAGTCCTTTGGGTAAGTTACCGTAATCCCCCTACTACTATTTTCTGTTTACTTATTAGTATTTTGATTTAATTATGATTTGTATTGACATTGACAGTGGCTGAAAAGGTACAGCAAGCCCTACGAGTAGCGATGAGCTCCGTTGACATGAATGATCCAAGTACGAGGGAAAGGATCGAAAAGTACAAAGAAGAGCGAAGGATGTTCCTAAGGCAGAAAATAACCTCAGAATTAACTGGTCAAAGGTCACCGAGTGCCGATGGTGGAAAAGACTCACCCTCCCCAACTTCAATGAAAAAGTCTCCCAGTGGAACATTCGGTAGTGAAAGTGACTCCTTCTCATCCATCGAGACAATAATGAGTAAATTCACATGTACCACAACTACAACGGAGTCTTTAAACAATAATATGAATAGTTTAAACTCGAACAAATCGAGCTCAGAATCTCCCCGAAAACGAGCTTTCTCTGAAGACGTTCCTCCAGCATATTCCAATTCAACCAAGACAATTAAAACGGAAGGATTGAAATCCACTGTGGGCGGTGGCGGTAAGCGAGTCATTGTTCACGAATTAGAAAAAACTGCAGCTGAAAGAACTGCCGAAGAAATAAACGTTAAGGAGAAGATTGCTATGTGGACTTTACAGAAGAAAGAAATGTCCAGGTCGACTCTCTCTTGTGCTGAAGTGACGAAGGAATTATCCAGGCAGAGTGTGGGAAACCGAACCACGCCTCCAACTTCAGCTAATACAACTGCCACGACAGATATTAAATTTGTAAAACCTATTTTACGTCGCGAGGTGACCACAAGTTCGATAGAAATTTCCAAGTCGAAAGTGACAAGAGTTGGACGGTCTGAAAGTGCAAAGAAAATCAAGGACATGGCTGCCTTCTTTGAAAACAAACAGTTTTAAAGTTTTAACTCTTATACATTTTCGAAAAGTTAAGCTAAGTTATTATTAGATTTACCTTGAAATGCAAACTTTGTTCATAGCTGCCTTTTAAATAACTCTTAAGTATGTATAGTTAATTATAGGGTTAATTAATTGCTAAATATACGTTCGTGTTTGTTGGAACGGCTTGACACAAT
>JAQFYJ010001081.1:0-10295 GCA_034694685.1 Isotoma anglicana | reverse complement strand
GACAGCACTAAAATCCACTGGAAAAGAATTAAACACCCCGAAACATCTCTCACAATCTACCCACATTAATAAAGTATGAAATAAGAGAATTCGAGGTGTAGTTTTGATGATGAGATAAAATGAGTTTGCTTTGCATCGTGCACTTCATGCAAGATCAAAAATGACGCTTACATGACTCATTCAATGATAAAGATGTGGAGTTGTTGCACTTACACAGTTGAACCACACAATGAAAAATCTGATAAAAATCATGGACAATCTCGAGTTATATTTTATATTGAATTCCTCATGGTCAAGTCCACGAAGTAAACTGCTTTAACCTTTTTACAACCTCATAGACTTTCATTCGTTTGTACTCTAACCTTTTAAACTCTTCCAAGATTAAATTAAGTCTGAATAAAATTTAAATTTTGATTTAAGTAAATTCTGGAAAGCTGAATAAATATCTGCAAAATAATGGGAACAATACAAAAAAGTACTCTAATAAAACATAAATTTAAATTCACATCGTAATTTACTTTATTAATTAAAACTCAATTGTTTAATTTAAAGTAAACATGAGGATTTCATCCATTGCTTTGAATGTGTTGGTTGAGTATAGGACATTTCCAAATTTCCTGAAGGGAGAGAGAAATCTTTGGAGATTCAACAACAATTTCTGATGCTACAGACAAAGTTTCAGGGGCAATCATCCAGACAATCTTTCTATTCAAAAATGTTTTAGTGAAAAAGCGGCCCAAAGTGGAACAAACTGAAGGGTAGCATTTTGAATTTCTGAAGTTCGGTGGCTTTATACATTCGGCTTGAAGGATAAACGGGGAGAGCGTGATTTATGAACGGCTCCTTAGCGCTCTGTGAACTAACCCAATCCTCGTGATCTCAGTCTCTCACATGATAAATTATTTATTTAGCTGTAGCTTCTCTCTTTTATAATGGATGTGTAATTTGTGAACGAGCCTTGAGTGGTCTGCCGACCTTAAATTTAATCCTCTAAATAGCGTTAAGGTGAATCAATCTTCTCAGTTTGTAAAAGAGATATTTGTGGGCAGAATAAAGGAGACATTTTTGAAACAGAGTCCAACAGAGTCTACTTAGTAAGGAGCAAAAGCTCCTTTGTAGTAACGCGTAGGCCGTCTGTCTGTCCGTCCATCACGCCATTTACCTCAGGGAAGGATAGACGTATTCACACGCGATTTTCTCCGCATAACTTGTTAGGTCAATGAGACCTTTCTCATTGAAAATCAGCACCCTACGGGCATTTTTTTGAAAAATTTTGGTATTGAAATTTGAAAATCAATGCGCTGCGACCAATCGCACTACTCGCGCTTATCAGCGTTTTAAAGAGCTACAAGCATGAAAATTATGTGATAAATGATTTGACATTAACGAAGCATCAGAAATTCAACTAATAAAACCGTGTTTGATCGTACAAGGTCACGAAAGTCAAAAATCAGGTTAAAGATCAAAAAGTTCACATTTCAAGTTTTACATATTTGGATAGGTTTTGAGGAGTCGAGTAGAATAAAATGGGTTGATTACTAATGGTCAACGATGATCTTTGAGGTCACAAAACAAGGTCAAATTTTATATTTTCGAGTTGAAAGGTTGAAAAGTTGACCAAAATGAGATATGACAGATGTTAATCTTGTTTGAAATTATTCAAATTAAAACGTATAACTAAACTTGGTTACACTCGTACTTGAGTTATTTATTATTAAGTGTCTTTGGAACTGGTACAACTTTTATAATAAAACCTAGAGTTAATTATGTCGCCAAAGAGGACAAAGGAACTTTTTTTTGGATAAGCGGTTAGAAAGGATTAATTAGTGATTGGTTTCCAAGTTACAAAGAGAAGGATGCATTGGCTAGTGGATATTTTTTGAAAGTTACAACTATGTTTTATTTAATATCATGAATTACTAAGAGAATATTTGAAGCTCATCTCCTTCCACAGATCCATCGACTGTAATTTCTAACTTTCTCATCATCTAAATTTTTGTAATAAAAAAATGAAGGCTTATATGAAAAAAGCAAGTGAATAAAGTCCAAAAATACGAGATATTTGATTTCACATATTTTTGTGAACAAAGCCCCAATAAAGTTGCTCACAAAAATTGTTTATTTAAGTCTAATTAGTTTGTAGACCTGAAAGACATAAGGTTTAAATATTGAAGTGGGTGGATTAAATTACTCACTAGTCAGTTCAAAAATCTTCAATCTGCGGCCATCTTTAAAGTTGAATACCGCGTGAATAAACGTGTGAGTCCAATAGTTACTCGTCGAAAAGTTGAAATCAGTTTACTTTGCAAACACTTCCTCTATAATCCTATATCCTGTCAATATCTGCAAAGTAAGAGTCATGAGCAGAAAATTTAGTCAAGAGTTACAAAACTCAATCTTTCTTTTGTATAATGAAATCGTTAATAAGTGAAACGGTAACTGCATCTATCTATTACTTTTTGAAGTTTGAGAGTGTCGGGATGACCATGGCCGAGCACTTTCTTCTGCAGTGTCAGCACTTGTTGTAGAATCTCCAGAGATGTCTCTTTCTCTCCCAGAAAGAAGTTTGCTATCCCTAACCCAAGCATGGATTCTAGGGCGTGTGGATGTTCTTCTCCCAACGCTTCCTTGCTCAACTGGACCACATCTTGGAATAGTTCTTTCGCCTCAGAGTATTTACCTTGCAGCAAGAGAATATCTCCAATGTTATGTCTTGTTTGTAAAGTGGATGGGTGTCGCTCACCCAATTCCCTCCGTTTCCCCTCCAACACTTCGTTAAACATGGTCAGCACCACGTTCAGTTCTCCTTTTTTCCTGAACACGGATGCAATGTTGTGTTTCGTAACCATCATGTCAGGATGAAATTCCCCAAGAGATTTCTTCTCTGACTCCCACACTTTTTCGTACATTGTCTTCGCTTCATCCAACTTGTTTAGACAAATAAGAACTTGACCCATATTGTTAGCGGTGGTCAGTGTGGATTCGTGTTCCTCTCCAAAAATTTCCTTCTTCTTCTCCCACACTTCTTTGTAGATTCCAAGGGATTTCTCCCAATCTCCTTTCTCATCCAAAGCCCTAGCTAAATTGTCTTTCATTACCAATGTGTGGAAATGATTTTCACTTAAAACTTGGTCCAATCTTCTATGAGTCCACGTGGCAAAATGTTCCATTTCCAAATATAATCCTAATTCTAAAAGTCTTTTGAAAATATGGCAGGATAAAAAAGAGAATTGGAGTAACAAAGTGTCGTCTTTTGATGAATGATTCCACACGCTGACGATCTGGAAAAGTTCTGATCTAGAAAATGGAGTGAAATGCCCGTCGAATATATCAAGGAGAGATTGAAGAAGACTGAACTCTTTATTCGAGGAGTTCAACTTTATTCGAATAACTTGTTGGAGTAATCGATGAACTGATATAACACTATTCTCAATTTTTACCAGTGAATATGCTTTCAGTAATAAGACTGCCCCTTTTAATGTTTCTTCGCAGTCACTTACATTCCATACTTTAATAAAGTTCAAAATTTTATGAATGAAATCCAAAGGAATTCCGTTTGGGTCAAAATATGCGATTATTTCGAGAATGATGGAGGCGGCTTGGCCAGTCCCCTGCGTCTCTTTGATTTTGTCGATAGTGATGTCCCAGGTGACGAGCGTCGTCTTGGCAAATTTATTCGAAACCTGACTCAGTTTGTAGTCGAGTATTTGACTTTTCTTCTTCCATCCCGCTTCAAATTCGATTAAATAATCGGCAATGGAATACGATCGTCCTTTGGCAGAACTCCTTTGCTGTTTGACAATGTACGCCACTGCTTGTTGCATTCCCAACGGGTGGTTTCCCAATTTTTCACACAATTCGATGATCAATTGTTCTTGGCAACTTTCTTCTTGTAAGGAGAGTTTAATGAATTTTGCAGCATCTTCACTTGTCCATTTTTCAAGTTCCATGAGGAACATTTCTTCGTCGGCAACTTCTCTATTTCTTGACGTAAGAATTGTAAGCGTGTTTTCTTTTGCCTTGAGGAGTTGTAGACAAGAGAGAAGGTCACAGTTCATCTCGTCCACATTGTCAAATATCAATAGCCAGTGTTTGGACGGGTCATTGTGGCCGATAACTCGTGCTACATCATTGAATAACTGTTTAGCTCCAAGATCCTTCCCTGACGAATCTTGCGTTGAAATTTCAAGAAATTGTGCCAAACCTATGAGGGATTGTTCGAGAATTGGTTCACTTTCACCATTCAACCACGTGACACTCACATTTCCCATTGCTTTTAAATCGTGTGCAAATTTCTTGGCCAGTTCTGTTTTGCCAATTCCCCCAAGTCCACTTATCACAACTATGTTATCACTTTCACTCGAGTAAATCTCCGAAAGTTGAGCTAATTCTGGTTGACGACCCACGAAGTGTTTGTTGATTGGTCCCACGTTGTACCAAACACTAGGCTTTGTCTGCTGTCGTTGCTCTATGGATGTAGTGTTCGTTATTTGCGGGATGGTTAAGGCGAAAGTGCTGCTGCTAGGAGCCTCTATTAAATGTGAATGTTAAACATTAAACCACGTGATGATTCATTTGTTTTAATACAAATATTTGCATTAGCATACTGATTTTATTTTTTACAATACAATAAGGCTATTACAGATATGAATATTACTAGTGCCGACTTTTCAATTGAAAGAAACGCGTTAACTTCGATTCGTATTCGAAAATATTCGATAACGTTTCTGAACAAGCAAATAATTGTAAGTTTTAAACCTGAAGTTTCTACGTATAAGAAAAAGACATTACCTGCATCCAACACTTGATTCACGTTGTTGACAGTTTCCCAGAGTGACCCCTTGGTAGCCGCATCCCCCTTTGCAGATAGCCAATTTGTCAGAATTTTCGTAAATAGTTCGTAGGGTTGCAAATTATCACGCTTGAACTCACTTGACCATTGCGTGACACACGGATCGGTCACACCCAACTCCTTGTAAAACACCATCCACCGTTCCACCAGCCTCGGCTGTTTTATCAGCTCTTTCACTATTTCAGAAAGTTTTTCCTGATCAAGTTCAGAAGACCGACTTTGACTTGACATTTTTTACAAATTAAGGGCAAAGGTCAGGTGGATTTAGTGAAGGGCTTATGCGGAAGACTGGACTAACGTATGTTTCAAACATCTCTTGAATGATTCCACTGAACATATGTTATGGAATATTTGTAGAGCTTTGAGTGTGTGAGTAAAAGGAAAATACACTGAAACCGAGTATTGTATAAAATATTAGTTGTAGCATTGACATCATGTTTGCCTTATCAAAAAGCGATAAAATGATAAGAAATATGGATAGGAATATCGAATTAAAATTCAGTACAATACTGCATTATTAGATAAACCGCCATACTTTCCTGATTACACCTGAACACTGTCTTTCGAAAGGAATTTCATCGTACTTTACCTTATAAACAGTGCACACATTGGCAGATTACCAAAACACCTCCTCTTTCATTTCACATTAGACAACTCTGTTATATTTGTGCATGAATAAATTGGTACTATTTGTCCGTCTGTCAGTTCATTAAAGTTCGAAAAATTTAAACTGATGGAGAAGGGCTTGTGATCTCGAATGCAACCAATTCTATGGCTTTGCGAAGAATCTATTTGGATGGCCACTTCTCACATTCAGTTGTTGGGTATTAATCCCATGTTATATTAAACCATACTATGCAAATGTTTGCAAGTAGAGATGGCTTATGTCCATGCCAAGTGATTATTCGGCCAGGCCAGGCATGTCCAACAGGCCAATTGTTCCTCAATGTGCCTAGTATGCCTTGAATGTAATTTACTGTGCTTTAAATATAATTAGACTTTAATGTATTATTCCTGGCATATAGAGTGAAGATCAGTACTGCTAACCAGCAATAACCAAGTAAATCATTTGTGTCTAACCTGTTAAAGGTTAATAAAGTATCAAAACATTAGTAACATTTAAATTTTACTAAACCAAATGAAGTACGGGTGTAACCAAGTAGCGTGAGCTTCACGCTTGAATTGTATTTGCTTTAATTGTTTCAAACAATACAACATTTTCAAACGATATTTCAAATGTCTGTAAAATCTTATTTCGACCAACCCTTCGTGACCTATCAAAAAATGCTAAAATTGAAATTCGACCTTTGACCTCGTTTTGTGACCTTAAAGGTCATCCTTGACTGATAATTTCCTATCTCATTTTGATCTACTCGTCAAGATCTATCTAAATATATAAAACTTTGAATTTGACCGTTTTTAACCTTTGACCTCGATTTGTGACCTCCCTAACCTGGCAGACCAAAAACAGTTATTACAGTTGGATTTCTGACGACGTTTTGTAGATAGGAAATCATGTATCACATGATTTTTATGAATATTGCGCTTCTAAGCGCGACCAGTGCGCTTTAACGCAACGCGCTGATTTTCAATACCAAAGGTCACATATACCTAGCAAGTCCAACGCAAAAAGCTGCATGTCAAAAGGTCAATCCGTTCCTGAGATAAATTGGGTGACGGACGGACGGACAGACAGAGCATTTATATAAAGTAGCTCACGCTACTTAATAATGTGCCTAAACTACCGAACATTTATAAGCCTTCCATTTTGGGAATGTCTCCAGCCCAAAATGCCGAATTTCCCAAGGCACGAAAGGGCAGGACATAAATTCGAGATGAAAGAAAAATGGACGCAGCGAAAGCGGATGGACTAAAACGTCATTAAGAAAGAGGTTTTCACCACCATTGTGAAAAATGTGTTTGAGACACGTTAACTATGCATAGCCCCAAGCAGATGATGATTCAAAGCGATTTATTCATTTAATTAACTTTCGATTTGACTTGGACATTTACTTTATTTTTGTAAATTCTCTTATCTACTATTCATGGAACATGATAAGAGTGACAATCAACAAATCATCAATCCAAATACACATATTATGTGTCCTTGTTTTTATAATTGGACTTTTACTAAAAATACATAGAACTTGTTGTAACAGCATTTTAATTATGCAATAAAGAGTGGGAAATTTAGAGTCCCATAAATTCAAATTGACTCGAATCGATGTTCGGTGAGGTAAATGAGAGGAACAAGTCGACCGTGTACTGCACAATGGAAAAGGGCTTTAATATTTCCACCCCCGAAACAAATGGAAAATCCGTAAAAAAATAGAAATACCCCGTAGTAGAAAGACCCCTAACCTAACCTAACCTTTCTCTTTTTGAAAATTAATTCAATCTAAAATGTATGTATGGGTGGATGGTAACCGCTATCAAATTTTGTAACGATTTGCTATGAAAGGACCGTGCTATGAACGTAATGCTATGAAGCAACCCGGATTCCGGCCCCACCCTCCCAAACTTACATTTTACACTGAATTAATTTTCAAAGAGAGAAATTGTATATTTATTTTAAAATAGAGTTTTAAATGGAGAGAAAAGAGCCGTGTATAAAGTAAAGTGTGCGATAGATAAGCGAGTGAGAGAACAATCCAAAGGTTTGTTCATAAACCATTGAGGGAGGAAGAATTCCGGTTGATTCATAGGATTACGTTCATAGCACGGTCCTTTCATAGCAAATCTTTAAAAAAAATTTAATAGCGGTCCAATTCATAGCATATATTTGTTGGATACCATTATTTATATTATCATCATAGAACATGAGTATCATTTCATATTTTAATCTACTTTTCCAGAGCTATCCAATGATATAAAATGTGAAAAATGACCTTTTTTGACCTTTGACCTTATTTTTCGACCAGTTTGACTTTGCGCAGCGCGCTGATTTTCAATACCAACAATCTTTGTGACCAGAGAAATCTAGCGCAAAAAATCGCGCGCGATTATCTCCAAGCATTCGAAATTTATCGGTGTGACAGACAGACGGACAGACAGAGCGATCTCATGAAGCAGCTTTCGGTACTTAATAAAGGCAAATTATTGGAAGAAAGCGTTGTGCACATGTCAATATTTCCAGAAAAATTACACTTGCAAACACCCCGGCCAAAAAAATGTTCAAAAGCACTTGACAGTGAGAGAAATGAAAAGTTTTAATAAAATGTTAAATATGGTTGAATTTAAAAAAAACGGTCTGTTTCATTTTTTATGGAGTGGTTTTCATATGGAATTTTCTACATATGGGGATTTCGATTTTTTATTGGGACTTTTCTATTAAAAATATGGATGATTAAATCCATGACTTTTTGTTGCACATGTGACCTCCTCAGAAAGCATGCAGTGATAAAAAGTTGCATTAATAAATAGTATTTTTAAATTAAAGTTAAAAAGTATATCAATATATATTTACTTATATGCAGCAAATTACTCAAAACTATGATTTTTAGGATGCAAATCGGAATTTATTCCGAAGGGCATCTAGAATATATGATTTTTTTAAATTTCTTCTAAATGAAATAAACCATTTGATTTAATTCCTTTAAATTGCCAATTATTAATTAAATGATCAATTATGTACTAATAATAATAATTTAAATATGAAATAATATGACATTTGAAATTAATGATTAATTGCGTTGAGTTGCTTTCAGATTTTTAATAAATAAATGATTGATTAGATCTAAAAATTGTCAAAACTTCAACCGTAATAGTTGCGCACTGTTCAAAATCACCGTATGCAACGTATCAATGCAAAATTCACGAAAATTATGATTGTTAATTAAAAATTCAAGAAAAATAGTTGCATGGTGTTAGAAGTAATTGTGCGGTGAGTAGGGCGCTTTAAAGTGTACAAAATACCAAATTTCAAGTTGGGTATGATTTGATATCGAAAATTTTAAACTAACTGAGATGGTTCTAAAAGGTTAAAATTCGTAACTGTGTATTCTGCAAAGAGCTTTCGCTACTTCTTCATGTCCATTTTGATATGGTTAATTATTTCGTGTTTTACTTTTCATTCAATTACCAAATTTATTGATATGAAATTTTAATTCAATTAATAATTAACAATTCTTTCGAATTGCAAGCTTTAATTCAACTAAAAATTAAAATTAAATTAAATCTAAGTTTGATGCGAATGCTGATGAAACGAGTATAAGGTTCACTTATCCTTCACCTCCTTCCTCACTCATCCTCCGACGTAGCAAAAGAAACAGTTGCCAAAGAGATTATAAACAAATTGCAAAAGGAAAAAACAAATTAAAAAACTACCTTTTCCAGCACCTTATAAACTGGTCTGTGGCTGGACGATCCCGAATAATAGACCCAAACTTATCCACGGATGTAATGTTCGGTATTGGTAAGATTTTCGGAAAACAAAGTTAGTACTTACAATGCGCGCTTTTAAGTTTGGACCCACCAATTTTTATGTTTGATATGTCAAAAAATTCAGCTAAAAATTACGAATATACGCATGCAATCGGTATGTGCAACACTCAAAATTACTCGAGCTATGAAAGGGAGAAGTTACGAAATTGGCGGTGTGGGCTTGGGGTTGGGTTAGGCTAGGTTAGGTTAGGTTAGGTTACTTTACATATATCAAACATAAAAATTGGCGGGTCCAAACCCAAAAGGGCGCATTGTTAGTACTTCTTTAATTTACATTGAGTTTATGCAAATGATAGTCTTCTAACCAGCTGGTATGTCATTTGCTGCAGGATGGGATTGAGTTTATCATCAAAAGATTAATAGCTGTAAAATTACACATTTTAATTCCTTTTCCAATCCTCTTTTTATTCAATGACCATGTTAAATTCACAATTTGTCCTCATGACACAACAAACTTATCACCCGTTGTTTGAGTGGTGAGTGTGGTGGTAGATTATAACCCATACCCACTTTCATTGCATCATCTTTAATTTTGACCATTGAATTCTTAAATTCGAAACCACAAAAATAAATGAGTTGTGGTTAAAAGGATATCCTATTGAATATGATTTGCATCACAATTTTGATTCTAGGGAAGTACATCTCCCACATTACATCCCCGGACAGTACATCCCTCACATTACATCCTCGGACAGTACATCCCTCACATTACATCCCCGGACACCACATACCCTAGCAATTACATCTACGGCATTACATCACTTATAGATAACATCCCAAGGCATTTTATTCCCGGACATTACATCCCCGGATATACGAAAATTACGGAAATAAAATTATATATTAGAGATAGTTAGAAATAATACACATAATAATGTCTCGAATAAGCACTGTAAATGCATACGATGCAGAGAACAATGATAAAAAAAGTAATACTACTACTAATTTATTTTTTGAAACGAACCAGAACATCAGTACAAAATACAGTTTAGCGAGTTGG
>JAQFYJ010001080.1:0-10296 GCA_034694685.1 Isotoma anglicana | reverse complement strand
TCATCAAATAGTTCTGCGTCTATTGGTTAAATATTCATCTTACGATACTTGGTACACCCGTTTGCAATGGTTTATTTCAATATAAAGGATAGAGAAAGTCGTTACGAAATCTAATTTGAGAGTCCCCTATGTCTACAGGTGCGTCAGTCAGTTAAGTTGACATCTTGAGTCGGAATCCATTTAGCCGGATGTCTTACTTTAAGTCTCTAGACCTTAAGTGTATCGTCTCATCTAAGCATAGCAGTGTATTAAAGTGCTTTAAGTGATTTGAAATCTATGTAAGGTTTTATGTTGTATTTAGGATGGATTCTGAATAGGATGTCAATTAGGATTGAATGATAAGTAAAGACTTTCTCTTTTCTCCAGACTAGACACTGACAATGGCAAAGAGTCCTGTAACATTATTATGATGTAGACCATACTGGTGGAATTCGGAGATACAATAGAACTTTTTAACATGTATTACATGCGCATAATATAAATAAAACCATGTGGATTTTCTTGTGTCTGAGTCTGAGGAAGGAAGAATGGAAGAATTCCTAAGACCCGAGAACTTAAGTATTATAAGCTGTTCAGATCTTACAAACTTCTTTCTTCTTAAATGAGATTGTTGGACTTGTTCTGGCTACATTGTACTTTTCATAAATCACGCTATGGTTTTTACTTCACTCTTTGGGGGTTACAAAATTTTGGGATGGAAACTGTCTATCTGAGTTTTTGCTTCCCGCAGGGATTCTTCCGCTTCCACAGTCATACAGCTTTTGATTATTTCCTTTTTTTGCCTAAAGAAGAATTCCTTTTATAGTGTCATTTATGAAACATTAAGGTCATCCAGTTTTTTTAAATTTCGAAATACTGTACGTAAGTTTTTATTTTTCCCACATTTTTTCAAAGCATTACAATGGACTTCAACCAGACCCAACAAGATGATTACTTATAATTACTGTCTCCCCAAGTTAACCTAGGAGTTGCCCTGGATAGGTGTGCAACTTATGGGTAAGATAGCAAATTTGATATCCTACCCATAAGCTATCCGTTCTGTCCTGTCCATGTTCACACCTATCCAGGGCAACTCCTAGGATAGCTTGTGGGGGACAGTATACAAAATAAAATTCCTGGGTGAAGGTGAAAATAAGTAGTAAAAGGACCCTTGGGAGAAATCCGGAAATAAAATCTAGCTCGTAATTTGTAAACCAGAGCGCACTCTTAATTTCTCAAGACTATTGAAAAGTTTTGTTCATTCTAGTTGTAAGTGGATTCGCATCTGAAAGGCTCTATTGTCAGCAGGGGCTACTCTCCAACAGTCCAACCTAACTGTGGTACAAATAAGAAGGAACAAAGTTCAAAGTGGGAAGGCTATTACTTACTTGAGCACTAGTTAGGTTAGGATCTATTACCACGGCCATAATCATCACCATTGCCAACTTTGCATCTACGCTTTGTCTGTGTATTGTATTCATTTTAGAGGAGAAAGTATCATAGGGAGAGAAAGTAAAGGGATGAAATGGAGAAATTTATTATTCCTTGATGAATTTACGAGCTCACAATCTTGTATTTTACTTAAAGATAGGATTGAAACCCGATGGGATTGTGTGAAGTAAAACAATTTGTGTTTGGAATAAATGGGCCATGGATATGCAACCTCAGGAATAATTTATTTACCTTTTCAAATGACATTTATCCCAAATGGTAACAAAGTAACCTTAGAAATTCCTTTTACTAGAGTGTAGAGTAAATCCTAAATCTCTTTGAACTTCATCAGATCGTCTAACTAACCACCACCACCGACCAAGCGCTGTACCAATGTACCATTTGGCCCCTGTCAACGAAACCTTTGCTCATATATTGCAAAACTTGTGTTTTGTTATTTAGTACAAGAATAACGGCTACCAACGATACGATTAGAAATATTATAGTTGTGGTAGTTTAGTAGTATGTGGGTATTCAGGGTATAAACGTGTAAGTATCAAAATCTAAGCAATGAAAGGAAACCACGTATAAAGCTTTAGAGTTTATTCTCATGGGAGAATGATTTTAACGACTCAAAGAGCTAGTCACCCGGGGATTTTTACTTCTTACTTGAATCGGTTTAACTCCATGATTTCCACCTCAAGAGATTTCTAAGCAATAAATATTTTTGAAAATGGGTACCTTAAGGTAGGGGGTTGGTTTGTAAATGCTGGGGGAGGAATTATTTCAAGTGTCTGCCTGTGGGGAATTTTGCGGTAAATAGTAAATTGTCTTATTTTGTGTATTTTTTCTTTTTAAACGTCTATCTATAGTCAACAAAGCTTATAGGCTTTACCCTTACCGTATACTGCTTTCTGTTTTTTTAATTAAATTAGGCAAGAAACAAAAATTTCTTGAGAACGATAATTGTTTCAGAAATGGATACCAATTCAGTAGGTATTTGTCCAGGAAATTTTGCCGGTATTCGTTGATATACTGTATGTTCGATATGAATGGCCATAAACTCATATTTTGATAGTTTTACTCACTGTTACGAACTTCACTTGAGTAAGCAGCGTGGCGTGAGTGAAAGTAGTAAATAAAAAAATAAAAAAGACACATTGGAATTATGGTAAGGCTTGAACGGTTTGGCAAAATCTGGATAATCTCCAAACCTTTTATGAACTTACCGTTCTAGTAACGTAGCATAGCCGTTTACAAACGGTTCTTTTGAGTTTAAGACTGTTGATGTTCCTAGTTATTCGGTTGGAAAGCCCATTCATCCATCAGTGGTTAGAGAGTGACCCAAAATGCATTTGGCAGACAGAAAGTCTAATGAATGAATATACTTAAAGCCGTCATATGAATGTGTTCCACTAGCGGAAATTAATCTTCTAATAAATCATCTGAACCATTTAAGAAGACAAGTTGTGAGACAAACGACCTGATATGATTTCATTCGTTCTCGAAATCATAAAAATCGATCTAAACCTTCCGATTCCTTCTCTATTTTGCCACATATTTCTAACCTCAGACAACCTTGAATCTTTGATGAATGTTGTGGTTAGCAATCAGTGGGAGCTTCGGAGCCAAAGTTTTAGAAACTTTTATGCACATCAATTCTTAAAGTAATTTCGTTTTCGATCCCTAATCCTAATAGTAGAAAAGTCCAACTGAACAAGTTATTTTTTTTGCAAACATCTTGGAAATGGCTCGGGTAAGAGAGAGTGCATTTCAATTAAATCTTGGCATGTCGTATTAAGCACAAATCTTCAGGGATTCCCCCTCCCTCCCACGCAGCAAATGTAAGATAGCTATAAGGCCTCCTCACATATTAAGGAAACCTAGACAAAAATTTTACTGCCGTGCTTTTTATATAAAATCCCCCATTTATGTTATTTTTTTAAATTAGCTCCTTCGGTCTTTTAGAGGAAGGTGAAAACATTCCCCAACGACAGTATCCAAAAATTTGCAATTTTATCAAAGCAGCCCTAATTTTTTCCGTATGCATATCGTACCTGAAACGAACCCGAGGTAATCTAGTTTCCCCTGGCTGTATTACGTTACGTCTGTCATACAATACAAGGAATTTCATCCGTATTAGATGGAATAACCACGTAATATCAACATCCATTCATCCAACCGAATCCTAAATTTTTCCAGAGGACTCAGTCTTCACGTAAAATGCTATCTTGTTCTTGGTCCAGCAGTTGCCAGTGGCCTTGTCCAGTTGGCTTTTGGTAAGACAGACATGATGATTTCTATTCCTACATTTATTACATGTTTCAACTTCACAGTACACAGTAAGAACGGCGAATCTCGTATTTACTCAGGAAATGAACTGTTTTTGAGTGGAGAAAGCTCTCATATATAAACTGACCAAATAGAGTGACCAAGGGATGTTACGTCCACATGGTTATTAGTGAATAGATGAAAGAATCACCTAAAACTAGTATTAACATCCTCTGATAAATGAATTCGGCGTATTATGATGGTTCCGGGTATTGGGTACTACTTTGCCCTTTTATTTCGCAATCATGTGCCTGTATCTGCTATTGACATTGATTGGTTTTGTTCAATGTATGCGTTTCGAATTAAACCTATTGTTTTCTCAACTGTAAGAGGTTATCCTATTAATTCTATATTGTACTATCCATATATAAGTATGCATATAGCGTATGATAGATTTCATGTTTGTATATTGTTCTTTTGTCTTATATCTTTAGGCTATTGTTTACTTCGTTCATTTTATTAAGCAAATTTTCATTCTGTTGGTTGGTGTAGAAAATACTTGGAAACCCTTTTGAGAGTTTGTTGTTCAGGAAATGTGTAATTAACTTTGTATTTATTTATTCCAATTCAATAATGTGTATTTTGTAAGTATATTGATCAAAATCCCATACGTTGGGTCAAGGAAGGCAAGCAAGGGGATTAGAGAAGTAGAGGACACTTTTTAGGATTCATTGGTAAATATTTTACTGTTCTGGAAAGTGCATAATTTGGAATTACAAAAAGCACATTGGGTATAGGATTAATTTATTAAATGTAAACCTTTGAGTGTAACAACTTTTTCATTCAAGCATGGTTATCGACATACTGGCAAACTGGCAGTTAAAGATTATCTTCAAGATATGATTATGAATGATGTACGAAGTATGGTCACCCGTGCGTGAAATGCTCTATATTTAATTTCAAGTAGTTTAATCGACTTTAGTTAAGAATTGTGTGAATGGTGTGATACAGATTCATGGTTTAATTTTTATATGATTGGAGATTTAATTGTAATTAATTAAGGTAGCGTGGCCGAGCGGTCTAAGGCGCTGGTTTAAGGCACCAGTCTCTTCGGGGGCGCGAGTTCGAATCTCGCCGCTGCCAATATCTTTTTGCAACTTTAAAGACAATTAAAATTAAGGTTTAAATGGAGGTTAAATACATTGGTACACTTGACACGGCACCTGTAGATGAGCCCTTATCTTAGATACTCCATATAATGCAATCTTGAATTTTCTAAATCATTTTGTATTCCGTGATCATTTTGCATGGACGCTGTATTAATGCTTTCTGAATAAATCATCCTCGTTAAAAATTTTGTTAGGAGCAATGAAAACATTTAAAAGTTGTATATATAATCTTTCAGAAGTTTTCAAAAATTTTGATGCATTCCTCTATTCCGATAAAAATGAAACTAAAGAATTCAGATTTTTTAAACTTTGATTTTATTACATACCTCTTCCAGTAATTTCATGATGACGTGAAACCTACGAAAATACTTCCAAATGTATTACATTGCATTTATTTAGCGTGCTAAAAATATGTGAGTTTAACTTCACAATTTTAGATTAAGAGATTATAAGCTGTAAATTTATATTAGTATTCACCATATACACATTAAATCAATCTGTCATCACTTATTTGGTTAAACTTTGAATTACATTTTGCACCCAGTTAAATAGAAAGCTTGACTTTTTCATCTAATTGTAAGCTTTATAAAATGATAAATGAAGCAGATACATTAAAATAGGTTGAACCACAGCATGAAAGATAATTCTCACAATTATCAATTGTGTCTCATATTAGAAGAAGTTTACCACTACTATACAGAAAATATGATGTTTTAATCATTAGAATTCTCTTAATATATTATAGCACCTTACTTAATTAAATGAAAGGAGAACAATTAATGGTAACATGTAATTTTAAATAACTTTTTCAGGTTTTAAACCTATTCTAAACTACAATTTAATTAATTTTATTATATTCACAGTGTATACAAACAAATGCTATAAACTACTTGAAATTGATTTAAATTGAAACAAATAGGTGGGTAAAACTTTATTAAGACCTCTCCTAAATGTTAAGGTCTTCTCCATGAGACAATTTATAAATATAAATACACTTGACAGGAGGACCAACCATTAAATACCTTTGGATTTATGTTGGATGATTGCATTTGAATTTTGGAATGAAGTGAAGTGGAAGTTGTGCATGAGTTAGTTGTACGAGAAAGTAAATTGATCGGTGATAGTGGTGAAAGTCCCCCATTAACATTTAACACGCGCAATTGCTTTGCTGTCTCGACGAGAAAGTTCTCTTGTAGATTAATTGAATTAAGTTATTAGTTCAAAAATGGGTGAAATGGAAATCACTTCACTCTTGACAATTTCTATTAGCGTTATGGAAAAAGGAAGAATATATAATAATATATTATGCACGTCGTGAGTATCATTTGTCTCAAGGTTGACTTGAATGTGTAGTATAAGTATAAGTAAAGGAGTATTAGAACTATGTTGAGTTTAGGTTCCACAATTATGGTCTTGGTACTTTCACCTTCAATAGTTTCTCAATATGTTACAGACCGACTGTAGTTAATTTTTTTAATTTATTTTACGCGTAGCGATTTGAAAGCATTCATCTGGACATTTATAAGGATAAGGGTGCGGAAAAGTAACTGTAAAGCTTATTTATACGTTTGGCGAGTTGCGTTAATGTTAAATCGTAGACCCATTGTCGACTAAATGATACATGTTTTAAGGTAGCGTTTACATGGCAAGTTATTTTTAGGTTAAGAGGTTGTATACACTTGTAAATCGTTGTGAAGTATCAATATCAATAAACAAGTATGGTTATTAGGGGCATTAAGCAATATTACCGAGCGAGTTAGTAACGCTTATACATGAATGAAGCAAGTTACATTTGTAAAGGAAATTGATACAATATAATACAATCGATTTGACAAATATTTCCGCTTCAGCTTAACTTTTGAAATAAAACGTAAGGTGTTTGACGACTTCTATATGATCTAAACAGGGTCTCAACTCAAGTTAAGGGCTTTAGGTAACAAATGGACCAGAATGCCATGTAATACCCATAATAAACAATAACCGTTTACAGAGAGAATGCAAGCTGTTTGGATCATATTTATCATCTCTACGATTGACGATACAAAATTCCTTTTTTAGTTTCAATCGGTCATTCAATCAATTTAGCAGCGTTCCAGGAAACTATAATAGCTATTTTTAGTGCTGTGATAAGTCATCACAGTGTATATAGTGTCTAAGCGTTTTTACACTTACATCTACGGGTGGGGATTGGTTTGTTGAAGCTGATTTTCTTGAAAAATGGATTTTTTCTGTATGTTAATTTATAAGTTGACAATTGAATAATTAGGTACATGCTTATACCTTATAATATGCTGCTGGTAGTATTATACAATTTTAAACTATAAATGCATCCTGTAACACACATTAAATTTATGAAGAACAAGGGAGAGAATCGATTTTAATCCGTCCGGTCTGGTGAAATCCGAATTTATTCCCCATGTGCGATCCATTATGTTTGATTTTATGTAGATGCTAGTGTGCTAAGTGCTCCCATCATCATCACCTTCACATCTCATCATCCATTCAACCATAGGTCTTCAATTCCATTATTACACTCTCTAGGTGCAATATTATTTACGGTCTATTCAACCAACACGTGTGGAACATTTTACAGATTCATAAGGGCAACTGAATCCAAAGGAATTGAAATTCATCACTTGTACTAGGGTTTCTGACCCATTGCGGATCTGACCCCTGAGGGTGGTTTGATTTGGCTTGGCATGGTTAACTTTTCTACTTGCTGAAATGAAAGGTCTTTTTCTGGCGAATCTCTTTCTTCGAAGTTACCCTTGTCCTCTTGTGCATTTTGATCAGGTTGGAAATCCTATGAGGATTTTATGTGCATAAGGAAGCTTCAGGGCGAGCAGGTTGCACAACAGGAGAGCAGAATGCTCCCAAAGGAAATGAAGAAGAGAAAACTCAACTCCCAAGGTATTTAAATATTTTAAGAATGAAGAGTTACGGGAATATGCAAACACACGAATTGACAGAACCTAAGGTATGATTTGTAAATGGCCCATATTAGAAGGTGCTTGTTGAACGTTGTTAGAGATGAGATTTTGAGAGTGATGATTGAACAAGAAATTCCAGAGTGGATAGATAGAGATATTTACATACATAATGGAGATCGCTATAGCTTAACTTAACACCGATTTATTCCTTAGGTTTTGGGTACTAACACAAAGCCAAATGAAACTCTCGCCTCGCCTCGGCTGTTTTTCTCCCTTTTCACGAACTGTTCACTTCTCTGTTCAATTTTTAAAATATATTTTTGAGCAAGGGGGTTCTTCCTTTTGGAGTAATTTCACACTTTAAAAAATTGAGTTCATTTTGGCATAAATGGATGGGCTGCTCCATTAAAACTTTTTAATTACTGCGGGTTGTGAAGTTGCTCAAGGTATATCTGCCGTGGAAGAGAGACATGCTGAGGGTTATAATCCAGAGCCAAATGTTGCTCATGATTAGAGAACGATTCCCATTGTTTCCATTGCACAAGTGCGTATTACAAAAACATTCTTCTTGTTGAACGCTTTGATAGGATTTTGCCTAGGGGAAAGGTTTAAGTTTTAGAGAGTATTATATTGATTGTGCATGCAAGTATAAAAGGCTGCATGTGATGCTGTGAATTTAGGTGAAAGTACAAGAGAAAGAGAGAAAGTACCTCGCATCCAGTTTTTGACCGTGGTTTGTCATCCTTGGGACATCCTCTGAAGAAGAATGACATCGGGGGTCTATAAGGGCCAACTGTTCCGTTCTTAGTTGCGTTTGGGCTCATAGTTGTTGTTGGAACTTCGGCATCTGAAAAAAAATTATTTTCATGAAAAACGTTAATTTGGAAATTTTTAAACAAAATTCAAGTATAATTGTATGCAAAGAATATATTCTGGTACTATTTATAATACCCTAAAACCCGGTCTATAATGCGCCCCGCTGTATATGGCGTTCTTCTATATCGCCTATGTTATTTTCACCTATGCCTATATTGCCTATGTTAAATCTTCGAGATTTAAGAAAAAACAACGTATAAGGTGCGCAATGTAGACCGGGTTTTAGGGTATATGATTTACCCACTATACTGTGGGGACATGGGTTACATACAAGGTACTTAATTAGGCTTGCTAACAGATAACCGCAGGCTCTGAATTGAAGTTCTGTGTTCTCTTGTATTTAGGTGTCTCGATTACACCCCTAAAATGACTACATATATTATAACAATGTTCCACATAAATTACATTGCTTGTTTTTGCTTCTCATCACATTCAGAGTTCAGAAACGTGATGCATCGATTTATGGATCAATAAAAAGATCCAATTTTGGAATTACGGTTTTTGAAAAGCTCGAATGCAGATATGATGAGAAGATGACACGAAGTTAAAACGATACGCTGGAAATTCCCGAAAAATGAATTTGCAAAACTTTTAAAACTTGTAATAATAAAGTTTCAAAAATATTTTGAAACAAAATTACAAACATATCAAAATCCGATTCCTTTTCTTTTCTAGGAACTTCAATTTTAGTTTAATAAATTTTTTCCTCCCAAAACTGAATCTTCATCCAAACAAACCGAACAATTCAACCTTTTATTTTTATATAATATACTAATTTTTATAGGATACAATGTAAAGACGCAATTGTAGTTTGCATTATTATTTCATTTAAATGCATTTCAATTGAAATTTTAAAGATGCTAAGACAGAAAAAGTTCTTTATTTATTACATCAGATGTTGAAAAGGTTGATTGTTCAAGTGCCGTCTTGAACAACAATTCGTCTTTGTATAATGGCTCGGCTAGTCAAGTAGCACTATTCAGTAAAGAAGAAATGAAACTGCATTTTTCATTTGATTTTGCAGTGGACAAAATTAGATCAAATACCAAAAGGAAATTCCATTTCATTAAATTGCATTGGGTAGATGGATTATATAGAGGACAGTGACGTCAGTAGAAATCAAAGGAAATGAAATTATTTTAACTGATCAAAGGAAACATCTCGATAGCAAAAATCTTAAAATCTTAAAAGCCTTAAAATCGGACCACCACTAAATGATTACTTTAAACATTTCATTCAACCTTTGGCATCCAAGACCAAGACATATTTTATATTTCTATAGAGTTCTTATATTATGATATACTGTAGTGAATAAAATACAATACAATACAATAGGAAATTGTTTAATGTTCTGAAGGAAGCTTCTGATTTTTTAAACATTAAAAAAAATTAAGTTCAAGTTCATCCTATTGCAGATCTAAAATAATTTTCGAAACTTCCAAAGCTTACATGAAAGAGGTACACGATATATGATATTATGAAGATGACAAAATTTTCTCGGTTTGTGAAATGTATAAATAAACTCTTGGTAAATAGTATAAGCAAGTGCGGGAGCGCGTGAACTGAATTATAAATCTCAATGACACAGTGTGTGTTTGTGTGTGATATCTGTCTGTCTGTCGTCTGTTATGCATGTCAAA
>JAQFYJ010001079.1:0-10299 GCA_034694685.1 Isotoma anglicana | reverse complement strand
CCACGGTCTGGGGTAATGGCAAGGCTGTATCCACTTTACCTGATTCAGACATTTTAATTTTGAAGCTGCTCGAAAGCTTTTGGCCAATTTGTATTCATCCTGACAGTGACTATATTAAAATTAAGTTCTCATAACCCTATGCCGACTGCCGACGCTATTAAATTATATGGGCCCATTTCATGCAATATAGCGGCAGGTAAATCGCCATAAGCAACCATCGAAAAACGCTTCCTTTGTCTTCATGTATTGCAATGCGCAAAGTCTTGAATCCTTTTGAATGAAGGAGTTTTAGATTAGATTTGACTGATTTGACAAAGTAATTAGACGTGACTACGTGACGTGATTAAACTATCGCTTGCGCTTCTGTATTCCTGTCCTATGTCCTATTCCTGTTGAACGCTTTGGAATTGGCAAGTAAATACGCTTGGAACTTATATCATCAAAAGTCCTGAGTTATTTATTGGGTAAGCGTAAGGGTGAGTAGAGTAAAAGATACATTTAGTCAAATCTCATTTTCATATTTACTGTAGTGGTGCTGCACTTCCGATTTTATATATAATCTCTTTAATATGTACTGTAATACATAATAGTTTATTTTCGAAACTTTTAATTTATCTTGGTAAAAATCCAATTTAAAAAATTGATTAAAATTCTTTTTATTTGATTTTTATTGTAATATTACTAGATTAGATGATGTGTGATGCAACTGTAATGAAAATTAAGAAATTAAACAACTAATTTAAAAAACAATAAACGTAAATTTTTCCTTGCATAGTAATCTACAATTGATCCTTGCCCTTATCACACAGTTTATCAGTTGTGTTTGTGTTTGTTTTAAATTAAATTATGAATCACAATCAATCACAAATCTAGGTATTAAAAATTATTTTCTTTTTTAAATTCAGATTTCCTACGAAGACATATCCATCAAGGACACTCACTCATCAAATCATGTTTGGACAACGCGTTATCCAGAGCGTGCGACGAATCTGTACTTCATCAGTCCGACGAGGAGGTCACGATGACCATCATCATGACATTGGAGGAGTTCCCGGAGGGGTAAGTTTTAAGCCACCAATGGCATATCACATTTTACACTGCAGTATTTCCAATCGTATCTAATTAATTTCATAATATTCTATTTTAGAATCTTCCCTTTGGCATTGACAATCGACACAAGTTGGCTGCGTACTTTGCTTTGTGGTTTGGCTCGGGATTTTCTGTTCCTTTTCTATTTCTTCGCCACCAGCTCACTAAGAAAAACGCTTAAGCTTACATCAACTAAAATCTTCGGAAAATACGTTCCTATTTCTTGGAATGGAGTATGGAAAGACTAATAAGAAACCTTCATTAAATTTGTTACTTATTATTTTACCAATTTTTTCACAAAATTCTACGATTTTCTGTGTATCTAATAAAATGGTCAAATAAATCGCAACATCAGTTTTTTACCATAAATAGGAACGACTTCGCATTTATTGACGGCATAGAATAGTGATAAAAAAAATCCTTAATGTATTGACAATCAATTCAAAGATTACTACAATCATTTCGTAGACGAAAACGGCTTAGAGTATTTTATTACAACAACGAAATGAAATTGAAAACAGTATTAAGGTGTAATCATTAACGTTGGTACAATAAAAAAGCAATATCACAACCTTGGCTATAAATTATCCTAAATTTCTAGTGTACTTTTAACGCATAATCGTTTTAAAATGTTATTAATCATTTAATGTTAACTACAAAGTTACAAAGCACAGCAATGATAAAGATATGGAAATAACTTCGTGCAATGAAAATATCGTGTTTTGCTTCAGTAGTGTAGTACGATTACACAACTAGATCATAAATCAAGGTCAACTTAAGTAAAGTCAATCATACTTAAGCGAGCAAACATACAAAATCACAAGAAACTATAGTTCTTAGTAGTCACAAAGTCACGACTAAAATAATACGGGGATTATTTTGACAATTCTAACTAACTAAATCTAGTTGCATAATTAAGAGACTCTAGCGTCTGCCTTGACCCTGCCTAATTTTTTTGACATGTCGCAAAGCACACTTAGCAGCTGTGCACTTGGCAATGCGATAATTTCGTCCGATTCCTCGAAAAACCCCAATTCCGAAAATCTCCACAGACACCCGGACACGACGACCATCCCAAAGTTTCTCTGGTTTCCCAAACTTGGCAGTTTCCGGTTCCAATTCCAATAGTTCTCGAATTGGTGACTTTGGCACATTTTTACTAAATGCATCTGCAACAAGAAAAGAAAAAGGTAGATTTTAAAAGATAATCTACTTGATTTATGATATTACACGACATCTCATAAGCAAACTATAAACTTACCAATTTCATTTTTCATAATTCCGTAGTACACCTTCCATACAGCATTCAAAGACATTCCCGAGTCCAAGTAAATAGCTCCAGCGACAGACTCAAATACATCGCCAAGGGCTTTGGGAACTTCTATATCTTCTGCTTCTTCACATTCTTCTTCATCCATCAAATAATACTAGAATAAAATAAATTCAAAGTACATTGCCAAGTAAAAATAATTCGTCAACATAAAAAGCAAATTAAATTTTTCAATTCGTTTTACGTCTTGAGTTAGTGTGTTTCCATGCTGTTCCTGGAAAGCAACGAATTTTTGCAAAACGCCTGCCAGTCCAGGTGAAGCGTGTCTGAAATACTTATGAAATCCATTCTTCACGGCTAGTGACGCGAAGATTGTGTTGTTCACAAGGGCAGATCTCAGATCTGTCAAAGACCCGGGAGAATGTTGTCTAGGGTCTTCGTACAAGTATCGGGTTATTAAATAATCTAAAATAGCATCTCCCAAAAACTCTAAGCGCTGATAACAATCTGTCAGTGTATTAGATGAATAAGACGCGTGTGTAAATGCTTGTAAAAGGTAACTCCTGTCTCGAAAGCAGTAGCCAATAGATTGCTCAAATTTATCGTAGCCCTGAAATAAAACACAAAAGCTTGGCTTATCATTCTGAACGGCTACAAAAATATGCAAATTATCTTTGGAATTGTGTACATTATACCTTCAGAAGTACTTCTAACTGTTGCTCACAATCTTTGCTGTATCGCAATAATGGGGACCTGGGTGGTTGTAATTTATCAAATAAGAGAATATCTGAAGAACTAGGTACATTCATATAGAAAATAGAAGTTTTCTCGTCTTTTTTAAACTCGATTATTGCCCGAAGTTGGTCCTCAGTGATTATCTTCGAAGGGAGCACTCTCATCCCCAACCAAGACATGAAAAGTAAAGCTCCTTGAGGACCCATCGAAGTTAAAAAGGCTCCAATAAGAGCTTCCACACAATCAGCAATTGATTTATCGGGAATGGATTGCTGAGTTACTAAATTGTACGGAATGAATTCTGACTCTGTCTTGGAACTTGGATTTTTTAATGCGATTTCCATCTCTGAGGCTGTCATTCCTTTGAATCCCGCAATCTGAACAATAAAAATGAATCAATCAGATTTCCGATTACAAATACCGATAACGATATATCACAATTGTTAAGATTAACGAAAAGCAAATTTTTGAAAAGGAATGAATGATTACCTGGGTCATGGATACGTGACTTGGAGGAAGTTTCGACTGAATCAAAGCCTTGTCCAAATCTTTTGGAATGTAATAGCCCGGAGGAAGCCAATTATCATGTGGTTCGAATTTCGCAGCGACCATGATTTTTCCAAGTCCTCGGCGTCTCCCCAACCGGTAAAGATGAACGTTGCTCACCTGCGAAACAGTCATGTTTTTAAACTTCCATTTTTTAGAGTTACTAATACACCTGTAAGCATATTTTATGCAGAAAAAATACCTGCTTGGATCTTAAATGACTCAGTTTTCCTTCATGAATGTGTTCATAAGTACAAAATAGATATGAAGTTATTGCATATTTCAGGAAAGAGTCCCCGATTGTTTCTAATCTTTCCAAATTCAAACCATCATTAGCATTTGACATAGTAAGAGCCTGCAAAATTCTGCATGGACTAGGTCCAGTATGTTGATTCAATTCAGACTGATAGTCAAAACTGAATGCACACGGGACTTCAGTATCAGAGCTTTTTCCACTTCGTATGTAAGATTCCGATGCGGGGAAGGAAGAAGGAGATTTTAAGGGTGTCAATTCATTGAACAAGGTTTTATAATGAGAATCTTCTGTTACTACCGGCTTTTCATCAGAATCTTCCTTGCGTTGAGATCTTGGTGGAATCTAATAAAAAAGCAAAACCGTAAGAATTTACCACCATGAGACTGATTTTTATCAACGAAAAAGTCGTCAATAATAAGAATACACAACAATGCTCAAGACCTCATACCTTATAAATTGTATCCCAAGGCATAATATCTGTAATTTCGCTTATCCTCGATTCAACTTTAGATTCAAAGTTCATTCTGAGCATTTCTTCTCTTGCTGCTACAGCTTCAGCATATCGTTCTTCGCTTTGTCCATTACAATCGCTGAATGACTCATCTTCAAATCCATCATCTCCATCCATCTGCCACCAAAGATCTTCGTCTAATATCCAAGCATCTTCTTGACGATTATCAAATCCAAATTTTCTTTTGTCAAAAGCTTCTGCAGTATTTCCGTTGTGAAATTGAATTTTAAGACTGTTTTCTTCGTCGAGGAACGATGCATCTGATCCGCTCATATCTGATGTGACTGAAGCTGTATCATTGTCCAGACCATGGGTACCGCGATCCTCGAGATCTTCGATTGGAATGAATGCATCTTTGTCCCACACATCTCCCCAGTGAGTAGGGCTGCCGTAAAGGGCTCGATGAACTCGATGGTTAAAACTACATTGTAAAAATCCACAATTTTACTTTAAATTCCAAAGAACTCTTAAAACGAAAGAAAATTATGATTCAATTACAGTCTAGATCGTCCTCCCCATGTCATATTTTTATCCAACATCATAAGATTTGATGGAAATGCAATAGTTGGATCTAAAAGTTCGTCTTCCTCTTCATCAAACTCGGTAGGTCCAACATTAGCAGCCATTTCGTTTGACCACGTTCCAATTTCCAAAGAAGGTGGCTTACATTTTTTCATTTCCTCACTCAAGATTTCATTTGCCGATTTTCTAATAACGTGCAAAAGTAGGTTAAGGTTATGCTGATCATATATCGTTATATATTTACCTTTTTTGTATACTACAAATTTTAGGAATCGGAATATCTATACCCATGATCTTTGTTTAGTAATAACGCTTCTGCCAGCGTCTGTCCAGCACTCATAGGCTCTTTTGCAGCTTTAGCAAAACCTGTAAGTTCTTCCTCTGGTTCTTCAGGTTCTTCAGCTTTTTCTTTATTAACTTTCTTTTTCTTTCCGCTAGAATCTTTAGATTTTTCTTCATTATCATTTTTGCCTTCTTTTTTGGAGCATTTTGATTTTGTCTTTGGGTCCTTTAATTCATCTTCTTTTTCAACTTCTTGACTAGCTGCTGACAAAGCATTAACCACATCACTAAGGCTCCATCCAAACGTTAAGGGTTCCCATTTAAACCCATTGGGCAGTGAGGTTAGACCAAGTCCACGAATTTCTGATGCTACGGTAAGTCGAAGATTACCAGAAATGAGAAGGCAGTTGAGTCGGTACAAGATACAAGGCAGACACACAGCTTGACGCCAAAGCGATGCTGTAAAGGGATGAATTGCACATAACTCCGGAACCTAAAATATTAAAATTGTAATTTTCAATCAAAGATACATTTTGCTTTGCTTAGCGCATTAAAAAATTTAAAGCATAATTTTACCAAAATTTGTTTTTGCTCGAGATTCTCTCTCTTTGCCTTTTTTGTACTTTCACTACTCGTGGGTAAAGCCATTCCTTTGCGATTGACATATCGTGGAGTCAAGAAATTCAATCTGGCGGATGTATGATCTACATCAAGAAGGGGTTGATCGACGCATTGGATGTTGATGTTGTATTTCTTTTGGTAGTACTCATCGAATGTTTTAAATTCGCATCCTGTAAATAATTAAACACGTAGTTATAAAAAAGGACCAATAGTTTGACGTAAATGTTTCTCAAACATTTAAATACATCTAAAAACTAACCTGGAAATTGAGATCTAGGAGTAAGATTGCTGCATATTTCAGCAACATAGAAATACTGAGGAACATCATGGTTCCTATACCAAGGCATCACAACCGCATCGTCGTAGTCTTCCTTCCTGAATACATATTCCTTTCTTTCTTCGTCATTTTTAGGACATGGTTTAGTAAATTCTTTAGCTTTCCATATTACTTCCATAAATTCCCAGTCCATATCAACGGTTCGAGAAGCCAAATCAAGAATTCCTTCTGGCTGTCTTCCGAAACTTAACGTTTTTAATGGAACGACAAAGTATGAATTTTCGGATAGTTCTGGATCAAAAAGAGTTAAGTATTTATCCAGTCTGAGAACAGATGTGAATGTGTAATGATGAAACGTTGATATTTTTTCAAGATTTTCAACCGTAAATTTGGAAGTGTCTACATTGGGTATTCGAACCTGAAAACAACAGTGTATTATTTTACAATAAAAAAATTGATGTTTTTCTTCCTTCAAACTTTATGTAGGGTGAAACAACATACCAGTTGAACTTGTACTTCACCACATCTTGTATAAATCGGGAAGGCAGGAGCTAATTCTATTTCTTTTGACAGAAGAATACCAAAGGACTGAGCAGCAAGCTCAGGAGGATGAAGTTTTCTCCCTCTTGTGTTTTGTTCATCAGGGAGTGGACAGGTTAAAACCATTTGTAGTGCATACAGGTAAATGGGGTTTTCAACAGTTGGAACGCAATTAATTAATTCCATCGCTAACTGCTTATCATAATATTGTCGCCGCTTAGTGCTTCCAGGTCTAAACTCTCCTAACTCTTCTTCGGCATATTCCTCCATAACACAAAGATCCGCTTCTGGTATGACCCCTTCTTTGCCAATCGGTAACAACGTGTCGTCTAACTCACCATTTGCATGCAAAACTGCAACTGTTTGAACGGCTACTGCTTGCTTTGCGAGAACTTCAGAAGGCATTGGAATTCCCTGCGAAAAGAAAAACAAATTGTTTATTTCTTAAACTACTACTAAGAATACAAAACGCTATTAGAAAAGCAGAGACAGAAACGTATAAGTGTAACCAACCGTAATTGGCCATTTAACCGGAGAGTTAATGGGCAATCTCAAAGTGCACGAAAATAACTCTGTCCCTTCCGTTGCTTCAATTGACCAAAGTGGTACTAATCGCGTAAATGTATCACTAGGTAGCCTCGCGCAATAACGGTTCACTATTCCAATTGCATTCGATAAAGTTGCACCTCGAAATTGAGGAAAAATTTTTTCCAAAGATTGTTCGGGTGATGGCAAACACGCTTTAGAGCGGGGAATAATACTATGCGATAATAAAACGTCTTGGACCAACTTATAAGTAGCTAACTGCCTCAGACAGTATGGTAAGT
Organism: Isotoma anglicana; assembly: GCA_034694685.1. NCBI lineage: Eukaryota > Metazoa > Arthropoda > Collembola > Entomobryomorpha > Isotomidae > Isotoma > Isotoma anglicana. Next base: position 2,823 of record JAQFYJ010001079.1, on the reverse strand, counting down.
TATCTTCTTCCGCAAACAGATAAAATTCTGCGTTGTGGCCTTGCGCACGACCCTGCAAATGAATAGATTTTTGAAAATGAAATGAACGAAAATAATGACAAATTTTTTGGACTAAAACGATAATATAAAAGCTAACTTAGTAACCAACCTTGGAATACAAGTAGGATCGGAATGATTTCGAAGGATCAAATCGTATAACTAAGTTAGCTTTGGGCAGTTCCACCCCGTCTTCTACAATGGAAGTTCCGATAAGCAAATTTGCTTCTCGGTAACGGAACTTGCGAAGATTATCTTCTCTCTTCTTATGTTCCATTTCAGCTTCTCTTGATTCTCTTCCATAATCTGGATTTGAGCAGATGGCCAATGTTGGATTCAATCCAACAAGAGTGGGATCAAGTTGTGAGACTTCTTTGAAGTAGTGAAATCTGAAAGAATGAGTATTAGAAAATTTACTTGCAATAACAGTGTACCTGCCACTGCTGCTGCAACTGTCTAATTTTAGCAACGTCGATATGTGCCGGCAATTATATGCAACTTACAGAATTCTCGCATCAAATCGGTTCTCAACAAACACAATTCCACAAAGAGGAGGTTCACTAGATCTATTATTGGCCATTCTACCTCTTCTTGGAAATCTTCTTGGTTTCCTGGTTTTTACTGTATCGGATTTCTCTCCAACAGGCTCTAGGTCTTTATCTTCTTCCTCTACCGTTGTCGACTTTTCATTCTCTTGTTCCACAAGCTCCGTTTCATCTTTGATTCCGTTGACATTTTCAATTTTTGTATCTTTCAAAGCCGCATTTACATTCAAAGGTTTATCTTCTACGAAAGTCGTCACATTATTAGCAAAAGTTTCTTCATCGACAGATTTTATTGCGTCCTGTTCAGATATCTCAGAAATACTGGAATCCTCAAGTACTTTTTTGTTTTTAATATTTCTGCCTTTCTTGGAGGGATCCCAACGGAAATTCTTCTTTCGTCTGTCCCTACTGTATTTTCCAGGGGCGGTTACTTTAGGTGGCTGAACACTCTCAGATTCATCTTCCACCTCTTCATCTTCATCATCGGCAACTATTGTTCTTCTTGGTCTAATAGGCTCGATGGGATGAGTGAGATCAAACCTTCGAAGAATTTGCAACATAGCTCGCAGTTTCGGGGTCGAATAATTTTCTAACACTTGTAACGGTTCGAGATCTTTGAATGCTTTTTTAAATGCAGTCTGAAGAATTACAAATCTAGTATGTAGAGCCCCCAGCAACAAATAGTGTCTTTCATATGGGGTCCGAACCTGTAAAATTTTAATTAATTTACGTTAAAATTCTAGTTCTTTGAAACATTTGCCAAACGTTCTCAGAATTAAGGTATACTGATAAAGTATGCAACTTAAGCATAAAATTTCAACAATTACTTTTAGTCTATCGACCAAGCGAATCAGTAGAATGAGAGATCTTTCAGCACACCACGGTCCAAACTTTTCCAAAACAGATTCAAATTGTTTAATAACTTGCAAAGGTTCCATTGTAGGGTTGCTAATTTTTTTAAGTTCTTCTGCTATAGAATCGGTCTCTTCATTATCAGACGGGGTGGACTCCGCACAGCTTGCATTTGGATCATATCCAAATGAAGCGATAGGATCAAACGCATGAGTTTCTAAGAACTTCCGTAAAACAGATATTATTGAGTTTAGGTGGATACTTAATTTTAGAGGGACTTCATCCAAAAACGTTGGATTCATTGGGATGAGCATTTCCTTGGGCGTTGTAGAGTATCTACAGGTAGATAGATTATAATAATTAATAAGCAAGCATCAAATCAATAAACACTTCAATATTACAAGCAAACAAAGTGATGAGTTTATAAATACCGTAAAAGTGCTACAATGTCACTAGAAGTGTCAACTTTAGCTCCACATAGTTTCTCCAACTTTTTACAGGTTTCTTCCATTCGCCAAAAACCATCTGATTCACTTCCATAAAAATGAAGAAGTGATACTGTCATACAAATTATTCGAATAGGAACGGCATCCACTGAAATTCTTCTTTTGTTGGAAAGCCTACAGTAAAACAGAAAATACATCAACCATCAAACCTTTTCATACTATAAGCAGGTATACAATAAAACTTGAGAGTTGAACAAATTAAAAACCTGATTAAAGTCAAAATTTCCAAAATTTGAGCCTTGATTTTTTCATCTCTAAGAGCCTCATGTACATTATCGCACACAACAAGAGTCAGCTTTTCCAAAAGCTGTTTCTCGTCACAATGACTCTTGGCCAATTTAAGAAACCTTTCACGACTACAAATAAGAACGCAAGGAGTTGGGAGATTCTTAAGTGTTGCTTCATCGGTAATTTGTCCATTTTGCTTATGAACATCGTTTTCTGATTCCAAAAACTGAGATTCAGTTTGAGATTCATCAACATCACTCAACCGAATCGTAGGGATGTTAGACAAGGCTTCCAAAGGAATTCGACACGGTGGTGGCCCTGACGGCAGAGACACTTCGGCATTAGATTCGGCAGGCTTGTCACATTTTTTAGATACTAAATCTCCATTTTCTTTTGTACTAAGTATTAATTGATCAACCACTTCATCTACGGGAGTTTTTGGAGCATCTTGAATAAAAACAGATATCCCATCGTGCCTAAGAAAAGTAAATTAAATTTATCTTATATGTAATAGTAACATAACAACTTAATAGACTATCTTTACATTTTAATACTTACATGTAGTAGAATTCTTTGAAGAGCATAAATGCGAAAAATTGCTTGGCAGCAGGGTTAAGGCAGCAAGTGACCACATCATGTTTCTTGGCTAGTTCTAA
>JAQFYJ010001078.1:0-10299 GCA_034694685.1 Isotoma anglicana | reverse complement strand
AATATATTTCTGAAGAAACATTGGAAAGTTTCCGAGTCTCATTTTATAGAATGTGGGGCGAAGTGCCCCACGCTAAGAACATAGCCATCTACACATAATAACTTTAATACTTACCACTACTGAGTTCATACATAAACTTTACAATACTACAAAGATCACGTTATGCCCATGTAGTGCACTTGGTGAGTGCTTATGTCAGTCACATAATATTCCCTAACTTTTAACGTGAAATCATCAAAATCTTCAATCAAGTAAACCATATTCTTTAATAACTCCGCTTCATGGGACCCACGAGGAAACATTCATGTAATACCAGGAGTTTAATTAATAAAAACAACTACAGAAAGAACTGATCATTAAACGGTGTTTAATTATTAACCAAAAAAATCATATGACGAAAATGTCATAGAAAAGAATTTTTTATAGCATCAAAAATTTATTTTACAGAATCCTTCTTCAAACTCTTACAGATGCATAGGTCACCCTAAATTACCTCCCCACCCTGTCACACTACCTCAAATTTATGAGGTTTAAAAAATAAAAGGCGTTGGGGTTCTATACCAAGACAAACTGAATCTATCTTTCATATTTCATGTTACTTTCATATTTTATGTTACTTTCATATTTTTCGACTGTTTAATTTAACCTGTACCTTATCAGTAAAACGATTATTACGAATATTTCGAGTAACCGTTCTAAAGGTTGACCACAGGATTAACGATATAAGGCGATGAATCAATTTTAAATACACTTTTGCTCTATTTAAATTCAGATATAAATTGAAAGGCAATTAGAAATTTTTTAAATCTGATTTTTTTGCATGCAACCTTCAAGTGAAATAGAATTTGAAAACTCTTCGCATGAAAAACTGATTTTGAAACAATTATCAGTAATATTAACCACCTATATCAACAACACAAAGAATATAATGTTTTAAATAAATGAGGAATTGAATTGACACTACAGAGTGATAAATACAAGAAGTTGAACTTAAATAAGCAAGCAAAGTAATTTAAAAGTACAGCACTTAGAATTTTCCAGAAATGTTCACATTGTTCTTTATTTAAATTCCCATTTCAACGTCGTCATCTTTTGAATATGTTGGGTGACTATCTTTTATATGCGCTGCTAAATTGTCTTGTCTTGTATAATTTCTTGCACACACAGGGCAAGTCACAATTCTCCTTCTCTCCACAGTCAGCATATGACGTGAATGAGCTTGCTGGGTGGTGAAAATTCTCCCTGCAATAATAAAAATTGCAAGCTATCACAAATGTATTTTTGATATAATACAAATTTTATTTACAAATTTGCTTGTCTTCAGGTAATTGTGTCTGATTTCAATTATATCACATTATAATAATAAATAAAAGTCCAAAAAAATTATTTCTTACCGCAAGATTCACATGCATATTGCTTCTTAGTTGAGGCCATCGTGTTCGTTTGTAAACTGCTCTGAGTTGATTGATGTTTTTTCGCAGGCTTAGCGGAATGAAAGATTTTTAAAAGTTTCTTCTCCAGTTCTATTACAACTTTCTCTTTTGTCTTTGCTGCTGCAACAAATGTTTCTTTGCTTTTCATTTCCTTCGCCATAGATGTAACTTTTTTCTCCATTTCAGTCATCTCTTCTTTATGAAAGTTCCGACATTCAACGTAAAGTAACTCGAGCGCAAAAATTTTCCACTCTTCAAATGAAACTGTCATCTCCAGTTCAAAAAAATCATTCAGATGATTTTTTATGGTTTCTATTTGCATTATATCCGCTTCTCCTTGTATTTGAGACTTGTAAACAGCTTTAAACCATTCAGTGGTTTTTTCTTTGGCATCTATAAAGTTAAAAAACCGTCAATAATAAATTATTGTTCGTAATTAGAAGCGATCCCTTACTTTCAAAGTGGACATGAACTATTTAAAATCACAATTTTGCTAAAAGGATTTGTCCAACGTTGTTCACACTATTTGATGAAAGATTGCAATCAGGAATTAATGATAAAGGTTAATGAAGGTTGTCAAGAAAAAACAGTATTAATTGTTTTTTTGTTTTATGAACAGCTCTCTAAGCAAATCGAGTTAAAACGGATTCAGTTTTAACATTATAATTTGTTATTGTGATAAAATCTATTCAAAATTTAAAAGATATTTGTTCAGGCTATAGGTTAAAGATATAGTAGACATTAAGACACTAAGTCAAGGCTAGATAAAACGTACTGACTGTCTAGCTAATTTCATAAAACAAATTCACAAAATTTATAAAATATGTCTACAATGTACATAAACTTATGCTGACCTGTAAGGCAATGTTAAATTAATAGCCTTCATCTTCACAACCTACATATGTGAAGCAAAATTAACCCCCCTTTGAGTTACTCATTTCATAAACTGCTTTGGAGTTTTTTAAATGGCAAATAAAGGAGACTTTTTCCAAGCTGATTTTAATCGGAATGTTACAATGCATGGGGCAAGTTGATTTGGGAAAAAGGTATATCCTCTTTTTACTTTTATTTTATCAGTATAATTTCCTATTCAAATAAAATCTGTTCAAAAATGAAATTTTTTTCCAGTCTATAGTTAAGATAAGGAATAGACATTTACACTTTTAGTCAAGCCTTGATAAAACTGCTGCCTGTCTCTTTAAAATCAGTGCGGTGGGGCACGATGACATGGAAAAAGTATAAAGATTTTCTGTCAGTTTGTATTCTGGAAACTTCTTATCACTATAATTTCCTATAGAGATAAAACCTCTTAAAAACATAAAATAACAAAATTCAGCCTGTATTAGATATGTTTAGTCTCCAGCTAAAATCTTATAAAGCGTTTGCATTGTTTTCGAATTGACTTCAACAGCTGTGAATTTTCTGTGATGATTGTGCATTTAGTAAAGAAGAGAATGATATAACAAATTTGTTTGCTTACCTGGAATATTCTTTTTATCTCTGACTGCCTTGTTCGCATATTTATATCCTTTCCATTTGTTGTCTAAAAATGTTTTCCTGAGAACGTCATCACTCAAAATTTCCCAAGATGCGTTTATTATTTTAGATGTCTGTAATTTTTAAATATATTTCAGATTTGATGGTTTAGGTAAAATTAATATGGTTTTTTATAACAAATTAGTAAAACAATGCAAAAATTTTAGAACTTCATAATTATACTTTATAACCATACTAATACTCAAGATTGTATTATTAAGCTCACCTACAGGCCGTTCTTATTTTTGTCTGTGTGATTTTGCAGAATCAACACTTTGTATCGTTTTCTGATTTCTTCAATCGTTGCTTCATATGGTAGCGAAAACACTCGGAAAGGATTTAATTTTTCCATTGTTATTTTTACACAATATTTACGAGTTACCAGCAGGATCAAAAGTAAAAAATGGTCTGAAGTCATTTCCAGGTTTCAATTTTGAAGTGACTGAGGCTTTTAACAGCCTTATATCAACACCACCTTTTTGTTTTATTATAAGCTATAATAATTAGCTTAAATAATATAAGCCACTTGTTCATTCTTAAGTCCTTGTCTTATGACTGCGATAAAAGATGTATTGCTTAGGAAAGGTTCAGATAGAAGTAAAAAGTTGTTAAAAGTAATGTAGTCAAAAATCGGGTCGTATTACTAAAAACCTGAGCTTTTTGGTTTACATTGCGTCCATCTGTCCTGTCTGTTGGTCGGTCTGTCTGTTGGTTGGTCTGTCTGTTGGTCGGTCTGTCTGTCACATTGAGACGTCTTGAAATGAAACTTAACAAACAATTTAAAAACTTCAAACGCTGCCCTGAATGGGAAATGAATCCTTTACAACAAAATAGCAAGGGTACGTGCCCTGGACCACACCCTTCGATATTTCTTTTCATGAGAAATGTGACATTGATGGTAAATATATATTTTTAACTTTATCGTGATTATATTTATAATTACAAGCATTGCAACATTCCCGAGAAAATTCAAATTTAAATATTTATTTTCATGGGATAGATTTATAATTATTCAACTACATAACATCGATAAATGATACAGAAACAAAAAAAGTTTGAAAATACATTTGAACCTTTATAGCAAAATTGAGTTTAGATTTTTTATAAGTTTCTTTAAATCTAAATTAAATCGATTCAAACAATACAAAATGATACGAGTTCACGGTATTTTCTATCATTCTGTCAACCTATTTCAAATATTTACTCCGCTACTTTTTTACACTATATTTTACAATGGGTTTTATCTTGAAAACTAAGTTTGAATGTGTGAAAGTCTTTATTTTTTCTGCGAATAGTTGTACGCAATACTTATATTAAATGTATACAATGTACACAATAAATTTCTTCTTTAACAGCAATTCTGTCAATTTTTATTGAACTAGTAATTCAAAACTTTAAACATTTAGTGAGAAAGCGAAACCTAAAATGAGTCTTTCCATTTCATGTGAATTTCGTATCATGATATTTCAAAGTATGTTTACAATTTATGTCGTGCAAAGATTGTGTGATTTAAATAATGTGAATTATTTGTACACCTGTTATTTAGCAACGGATAACCTTTCGTTTATCAAATCAATTTTATTTTAATGTTAAAAGTACTTCCAAGAATTATTCTTCAGCAGTTCAAATTTTAAAAAAGTCGTGCAAAAACATTTGCATTTTAACGGAAGGATAACTTATTGCTGCAGGTAAACTTATCATTCTCTCTTTTAAAAACGCTTCTTAAATATAATTGAAAATTAGTTTTCTCAAAATTTTCACTTGCCAGTTGCAACTGGACAAAACGAATTTTATAAATTATTGTGCATGTACTTGTAAAACTCTGATGCACTTCCTATGCGTATGCATGGCTATTTCTTTTTTTCTACATTAATTAAAGACAATTTGTATTTTGTTCATCTTAAGATATGCCAATTCCTGCCCAATATTTCAAAATCAAATGAAATTCGAAAACTGATATTATGAAGTTATTACGGATTGATAGATTCTTAATCAGTTTTTCAACTAAATGTAAATTGTAATTAGTTCTTGCAATGATATTAAACTGTAATTCATTTGATATTGCGTTTTTATGCAAGCTTAATTGATTCTGCATTATTTATACCTTAGTATTGAAATCAATACACGTTTAATCTTTTTCAAAATTCTTATGTCTTTAATCACAATTTTACCGACTATTACTATTGAAGTATTTAAAAAGTGCTATATAAACTGATTATGGTATTTACTGTGCATGAATTAAAACGTATTGATGTTTGGTATTGATTTTTCAAGTATAACTTATGTGAAATGGTTACATTGAACATTTACATTTGGGTATCATAGCCTAAGAACAGGACAAATGAACCATTAGGAAATATAATTTGACAATGATTGGATGAAGTTGCATTTTTGCTTAGTAAATGTAATTGCACGATCACCATTCAACGCACTAAGCGTCTGTACTCTTCTCTATTCTGAAAATGTTTTGAATGTTGATATTTTGAAAAATCTTGAAAAATTATTGTTATGAGGTTAAGAAATGTCATTTCTTTACATAACAAATGAAATTAAATGGAACCAATTGAACGGGAATTTTTTTATAGAAGCTCTTAATACTTGATTGAACGGAATATCAATATCTAGCTCTGTTCTAAAAAATTGGATTTGAAATATACATTTTAAGTTTTTATTTTTAAAAAATTTCAATAGAAATAGCAAACTGTTGGTATGACGTTTGTTTTTAATCCCTTTTCTTCTTGTTTTGTTTATAAAATAATATACAGGGATGGGATAATGAAATAATTCGGTAATTTGAGTTATTAATGAATTAAAAATTTTCGAGTAATTCAAAATCTATTTATTAATGAATTAAAAATTTCAAACTCATTCAGAATTAAATTAATAATTAATTAAACCTGACAAATAATTGATAATTTAATTAATAATTGGTAATTTATAAGAATTAATTAATAATGGTTAATTTAATTTAATATAAATGAAAAATTGTTTAACGTTGGATATTTTCTTCGTGTACTTCAATAAAAGGCTTCTTAACTGTTCCAGGATGTGAGTAACATTTATCCTATTTACTTCTTAGTTATTTAGTTTCTTATTTTATTGTAATGAAAAAAACAAGGTTGCATGAAGGTGATGAAAAGAGAAGGTTGTAGGAAGGGAATGAAAGAATAAGGTTAAACAAAGGTGAATATATGAAGTGTGTTCAATATTTAAATTAAACTTTATAAATAACAATTCAAATTCGATAAAACAAATGTTAATCATCAATAATATCATCTTCCTGTTCACCTTCAGATTCCGAAGGATTTGTTTCTTCTTCATCAGAACTGTCATCACTACTTTCTTCTAGCAATCCGCAACCAGTGTTGCTTTCTTCATCGGTTTGGCTTTCATCGGAAGAAAGATAATCATCAGGATCTTTCAGATCATCATCGTTGAAAGATGTTAATTGGGGATATATGGTCTTTTGGGGGCATTCGTTCTGATATTCTTTCACATCATCAAGAGCTTGCGACATCGTTTGAAGTTTTGTTTTGTATTTAGAGACATTGTCCAAAAAATTGAGGTCGTATTTGAAACTTTCAAAATTAGTAAAACATCTGGTACCATTGTTTGTAAACATATCGATAGGTTCCAACAATGTCATAGCATCTTTTAAATCCACTAAATATTTTTGATGCTTTCGTGTCCTTTTTCGGATCTTTTTGCATTTTTTGTCTGTTTGGTTTATATTGTCTAGTGCATTATTGTACTCTTCGATTTGAGACAACACGGAACTCTGAATGTCTTTAAGAACTTGAAAAGCTTGGCTTCTTCTACTGATGCTGGCAGTTGTACTGTTTCCCGATGGTATCATAATGCATTCTAAAAAATTAAAAAATACATTCTAATTCCTGTAAACTTGCCACATTGAAAAAGTGTAAAATGCAGTCTCAGTCTGTCTGTCAGCCAGTTAACAAGTATAATAGCTCTCTTACTCATTTTACTGAAACACACACTCAACTCAAATATACCTTTTATTCAATAAAAATTAAAGTTTAATTTAAAAGTTTAAAGTTTTAAACAGTAACTGTAGTACAATGCCAGGTTCTGTTCATCATTCTCCTTCAAAAAGTTATTCTAAACGTGATCATAGTGCCATGGACGAAACTAACGAATCCAACATGAGTTCAAAAAGAAAAAAAAGTGACAGCAATGATCTATCTGAAGTTGTTCATCTGCTAACAACAATTACGAAACAACAATCAGACCTCATCTCAAGAATGGATGTAATGGAATCGAAGCAGACTGATGTATTAAATAAATTGGACACCCTTGAAGCTCTACAAGAATCTGTTTCACAAGTTTCTCAAAAAGTAATTCAACATGATTCCCAAATCCAAGCTATTACTGAAAATCTCTCCAATGTTGAATATAATGTAAATCAGTGCTCTGATTCAATTCAATCATTAAAATCTGAGAATGAGCTAATTCAGATTGAGATGATGAAAATTAACCTCATCTTTGTTGGTGTAAAAGACTCACTTGACGAGAGTAATTCTACACTTATCAACAAAATAAATGTAATTGTGAAAGACATAACAGGAAAACCTATACATATTGACATTGCTTATCGAATTGGCAAATTTAATCCTATGAGGCCAAGGCAGATCAAAGTTCGTTTTAGATCAATGGCCGATCGTGAAATGACCTGGGCAAGTAGAAAAAATACATCTCAACCTTTATATATAAATGAAGATCTTCCACCGGTGACAAGACGTGAACGTGCAATTCTACGAAACAAAGCAAAAGAAATTGCTGAAGCCAATGGAGGACAATGGCCTGAATTACGCTTCAACCAAAAATGCATCATAACATCATCATCTATATTTGAATTTGTTGATGGAACTCTAATTGAAATACCTAAGTTGCAAAGTGAATCCATCCCATCTACCAATACTCAATCTACAAGTGCCTGACATGATAAGGAACCACAGTCTAATGCTCGCCTGTCTCACAAAAATTCACTTATACCTGCATATTCTTCTCACCGACTAAATCTGAATAATCCAGTAAGACAAATAATTTTTAAATCAAATAAGAAATATCATTCGAAATTGCCTACAGCAAAATCAAGCCAACATGTAAATATATCTCAGTTAAATGTGTGCTCCATAAGATCTAAATATCATGATATTGCTAACTTGCTTGAAGTTAATGGCATTGACATTTTGTGTATTACTGAATCTCTATTAAAACATGACCAATACATTATTCCATTCAATGGATTCAATATATATCGATGTGACATCAAAAGCAGTGGTAGGGGTGTAGCAATACTGATAAAAAATCAATATTCTGTTTCTGAAATTATTATTGAAGAACATGTTGATATTCCAAATACTATAGAAATAATTGTTTTAAAAATTCAGATTTGTAAATATAAACAGTTCATTGTTGCTTGTGTATATAGACACACAAATTATGAAAAAGTACTACTTGACAAAGATCATGACACAATAGACTCTATTCTAACTTATCTTTCGTCTATGCCTTATAACTTTTATGTCCTTGGAGACTTTAACTTACCTGACATGAAACATATTAAACCTTTGAATAATTACATACATAACCTAAATCTCTTTCAACTGGTAAAAACTCCAACTCGAGGTAAAAATATTTTGGACTTGATTATAGTAAATAACTCTGAATCTGTTCTAAATCATAAAGTGATAGATCCTCACATATCTGACCATTGTTTAACGGAGTGCCTAATAAATATAAAGAAACCCAAATTACCCAAAAAAATTATATCATTCAGAAATTATGATTCAATTGATGAAACCCTGCTACAACAAAACATCTCAACTTGGTCATCAACAGTGGATAATGTTCATACATACTCTACCGAGTTAATATTTAATATTATAAGCCTCTTTGATAATCTAGCCCCACTCCGAAATAAAACCATTAATATTCCTCCTACCAGACGTTTTGTATCGTGTTATACTAAATCTCTAATACGTGATAGAAATAAATTCTATAAAGCTTATAAATCATCACTAAATGACAAATTTAAAAAACAATTCATCATCCATAAAAAATTAGTAAAAAAGCAGATTAAGATGGACTCTAAATTTGAGCTTGAACAAAAAATTAAGGTAAATGGACTTTGGAAAACAATGTCTTCTGATCTACCTCTAAAAAATAAAAATCGTGAACTCATAAATATTGAACCTGACGAAATCAATGACTTTTATATAAAAATTTCTACTCCAATCTCATCAACTAAAACTATTAACATTACAAAACCACCATCCATGATTACTGAAGATATTCCTGATTTCACCTTTACAAATATAACATCTGAGGACATATCCTGTGCTTGGAATCGCATGAAAAAACCCACAAACCCATCTCTCGATCCTCTTGGTATCTGTAATCTTATGATATTCTTTTGTATTCTAAATTTAAGTTTTATAAAATGCTTGATATCTTTATTTAATAAGTGTATTGATATGAATGAGTTCCCTGACTGTCTCAAATTGTCAAAGGTAATTCCTGTAGCTAAAATTAAAAATCCTACCTCTGCTAATGACACCCGCCCCATTTGCATACAGCCAGTTCTAGCTAAGATTTTTGAAAAATGTCTCTACAAGCAATTATCGAATCATCTCTTTAGTAACAATCTAATAAGCACTAATCAATTTGGGTTCCGGCCCAAACATTCTACAACTCATGCATTAATTGCCCTCACTGATTACCTCTACGATAATATCAAAAAAGGCTATATCTGTATCATTGTTTCATTGGATATAAGAAAATGTTTCGACACTATAGACAGACACATTTTAATAGAAAAATTAAAATGGTTTAATGTAAAATCTAAATTGCTTGAGTCTTATTTATCTGATAGATTTCAATTTGTATCTATCAATAATGACGGTACTTGTAAGTTCTCTAACATTGGCGAAACTATTTCTGGCATACCACAAGGAGCAAGTCTCTCAAGTCTTCTATTTATAATTATGATAAATGATTTGCCCCTACATGTAAAGCATTCTATTACTTATTTATTTGCTGATGACTCTCAGTTAATTATCTCGGGTCCACCTGACTCTATTCTAATAATTAAAGCTAAAATTGAGGAAGATCTTTGTCATATTCAAAAATGGATGGACTGTAATCACTTAGAATTAAGTGTTAATAAATCTTTAGTTATGTATTGTGGTAGACCTAATGTACTTAAGCAATTTGATAACTTGGAAATATTTATGAATAATCAGCCTGTAAAACGAGTTGAATCGTTAAAAATCCTAGGAGTAGTTATTGATGATAAGCTCAATTGGAC
>JAQFYJ010001077.1:0-10309 GCA_034694685.1 Isotoma anglicana | reverse complement strand
TAGGTACTTCATTGTATAGATTCAGATAAGCATACATATTAATAGGTGTAAAAATACACAACGTCTGACTGCAACTACTCGAAATATAGTTATGGAAAATTATTATGATAAAAATTGGTCGAATTAAATGATTTTCAAAATCGAAGGCTTCCCTAGAGAGCCAGACTTTTTCATGAATTTACGTCATGATAAGACAAAGCCATCCCCGCGACACTATTATATCTAGTTAGGTCTGGCTTTTACTCAGAATTTGAGGTGAATATGGTTCTTTTGAAGTTGACAAACCTTTGTGCGGGTCTAAAATCATTTAGCGATGTTGACTGAAAATCAACTTTGTTTCTGGCTGTAAGAAAAGTAGCTGGGGTACCTGAGTCGAATGCTAGGTATTGAGTATTGAGTAACACAGTACTCACACAGGATCAAACAATTTAGTTCATCTGATCTCTATATATTACATTTTTTATGCTGACATAAAAGAAAACTAGACTGTCGCCTTTAATGATATCCATATTAAATTCGGTATATTCCTTGACCATACATTTATGAGATCTGTCCAAGCTGATCTGAGGTTTTGTCAATCTCTCCTAGAGAAACACAAACAATTCTGTGACATTGTATATTTCTATGCACGTAGGTTCAAAGGAAGATTGCATACATTGACTGTGCCAATAGATTCACCACCGCGGCTGATAATATTATTACTGCCTGGTAACTCTCTGATAGAAAATAGGGAGTACAAGAGTACCATTTCTAAATGCCAGATTCTACCCTAATGCGTATCGTAAGCTAACTTTGTATAAAATAAATGCATACAAGTAGGGGGGGACTCTGCTCATGATGATGATGATGATTATAGAGGAAATCCCAGTCGTCCCTTCTTTCTCCTTTCTATCCGATTAAATGCATAGGACTGAAAATCCAGGAGAAAAGGACGTAGGATCATAGTGACTGGAGCAGGTTCATGGATCGATAAAAAAGAACCGTGCTAGATTCTTGCGTCGGATGATATCGTGTATCTCATGTTATATTCTCTGCATAGTAAACACCGAAAACTCCCCGAGCTCCTTAGATAAATTAGTTTTTCTGCCGACAACTGTTTAGAGACCGGGATCAATCCGCGTTAATAATTATCCTCAGTGGTTCTTAGTTAAGGGTGCGGAAACTTGTTTACTTTCAACATATTCTCATGTAAAGAAATACATAACTCGATTAGAAATAGACGTTCTTTTTCTGTTCCTCCAACAATTAGTTTAGTCAAAGTAATGCTATGTGGATTGATGGGTGAAATATTTCGTTGTTGGGAAGTTAGTGGGACAATGCGAGTGATAACAGTAATTGCCATCCAGTAGTGTAACCGGAATAGTATGAGCGTCAGGATGAGTGAACATGAAGTTGACGAAGTCGCCTTCCTTACAGGTAATAAAACACGCTCTCAACTGTCAATTCAACTTTATGTAAATAAATGAAACGCGAAATCAAAGTTATTTTTGAAATATTTGAAATCTTCCATTGTGCTTAGGAGAATCATCGAATGCAAATAAACGGGTTCTTTACGAACAAGATCGAATTGCTGTTTGTTCACAAAAAAGAGCTGTTGGAGTTGCTTTACTTGTGTTCTTCGCCCTTTTCTTTGTTGCTGTCATCATTGCATTTGCTACACCTTTGAGCGGTAATAAATACATACGTTATTTATCAACCTCATTGTAATTTGGTTGGTGAACTTGATTTACACCGGAAGCTTTATCGAGTATTTGATGATTGACTTCAAGCAGGGTGTTCATTTCCGAATGGGCCGTCGGATTCAATTCTGAATCAAGATATTGATGCAACAGAAGGAAACCGTTTTAAAACCGAGACAGGAGAAGAATTTCCTTGGAAATCGACCAGATTACCCCAGAACATTAGGCCTACTCATTATACAATTTCAATTCATCCTAATCTCACAACTTTGGATGTGACAGGTATTGGTTTCGTTTACAGGTCATTTGGAAATCAAATGAATTTGCAATTTTGGTAATGAGCTATTTTAATTCAAACAGGATGGGTTGTGATTCGTTTTGAAGTAACTAATGAGACAAGATTTATAGTATTCCATAGTCGAAACATTAAAATTATAGAAAAATGGGTTAAAGAAGAGGTAGAAGATGATCACCGCGTTGAACCCCTCAATATTTCTAAACTTTTAGAATATAGTCCACATCAAATGGTAAAACTTATTAACATTTTTTTATTTATTCCCTGGACACTGGAGTAATAGAAAAGAAAAAATGTAACTTTGATTTTGACCTTTTTGAAGGTTTATTTGGAATTAGATGAAGAAAGTGTCCTTTCCCCAGGGAAAAATTATTCGTTGGGAATTCGCTTTCATACCAATATTAGCACCGAACTTGAAGGATTTTACCTTAGTAGCTACCAAAATGCACAGGGTGAAAGGAGGTACGAAATGAACTAGAGTTGAGTTGAGATTTTTCCTTAAAAACGGGACATTCCGTTTCAAAACATGCCCTATGATTCCAGATACCTTGCAACCACTCACTTTGAGCCAACTTATGCACGATCTGCCTTCCCGTGCTTTGATGAGCCTCAGTTTAAAGCAGCTTTCAAAATGATCATTATTCGGAACCAAGTGCACAAGTCTCTGTTCAATATGCCAATCAAAAAGATTGAGACAGTTTATTATGGATATAACATGGAGTTGGTAAGGAGAATTCTTCATGTTCACCGTTTTTGTGTTAAAGTCGTTAGTGTTTTCAAAAGAAGTTTTCTAATTGATATTTCTGTATACTTTCAGTGGAGAGACGAATTTGAGGAATCTGTTGAAATGAGCACATATTTAGTTGCCTTTGTTATATGCGATTATGACAGTATTAGCAATAAAACGCTAAAACAAGTCGAAGTCGCAATTCACACACCACATGGATTATTAACTCAGGCCCAATTCGCTCTCCAAACTGCCGTCCAATTGATGGACTACTATGATGACTTTTTTGGCGTAGCTTATCCACTCCCAAAACAAGGTTAAATTAGATTTATTTTAAACATTGGAGTCGTCGAAAGCTTTTCAATTTGAAAAGGTCATCTTCATCTTGTCAAACTTTTAGATCTCATTGCCATCCCTGACTTTGGAGCTGGAGCGATGGAAAACTGGGGTTTGATAACATATAGAGAAACTTCTATTCTTTACGATCGAAATGAAAGTAGCTCTGCTGCTCATCAATGGGTCGCTGTAGTGGTTGCTCATGAGTTGGCACATCAGGTAAGAATATCGTTTTCATAACCTGGACAATTTGTCATCTGAAATTTCATAAATATGGGTATGCAAACAGTGGTTTGGGAATCTTGTGACCATGAAATGGTGGAATGACTTATGGCTGAATGAAGGCTTTGCAAGTTTTGTGGAATACGTTGGCGTTGATCATATCCGGCCGGAATGGAAGATGATGGAACAGTTTGTATTGGAAAAAACACAACCAGCATTAGCATTAGATGCTCTTGCAAGTAGTCACCCAATATCAGTTGAAGTTCATGACCCTAGAGAAATCGAAGCTATTTTCGATACCATATCTTACAACAAGGTACCGTACCGATTATAATGTATATGTAGATATTAAGTAGATTGGGTTCTTTTTAACGTGACACTCTAAAACTAACGATCTATCATTCCCTCGTCACAGGGGGCTGCTATTTTATACATGCTAGAATCAGTACTTGGACAGAATGTATTAAGACATGGATTAACGGAATACTTGAATGAGCACAAGTTCGACAATGCTGACACAGATGATTTATGGGCTTCACTGAGTTCGAGCACAAATGATTCCATGAAAGTTAAGGTAATCAGAGTGAGCGGATGTGAATTAATTCACAAAGTGCATTTCCTTTGATTGAAAAGGCTCAAAGTAATATAAGTTTAATGTCTTTTTAGACCATAATGGATACATGGACCGTTCAAATGGGCTATCCTTTAATTCGAGTTCGTCAAGAAAATACGTCAGTAAAAGCCACTCAGACCAGGTTCATGTTAAATCCCATGGATAATGAAACAGGGATTCCAGATATTTCATCTCCGTTAAACTACAGATGGTATGTTCCGCTTACTTACGTGACCGACCTCAAACCTCGTGCAATGCAACTTGTTTGGATGAATAATTCTAACTGTAAGCAGCTAATGTTATTTATTATGCTTTATAAATATTACTCGAGATTTTTAATTAATGAATTTTACGACTAAATAGAACTATGCCTGTTTCAGACTAAAATTCAATTAATGCAACAGATCTAATTATTTAGAATAGATAGTAAGACGTAAAAACCCTTTTGAATTTTAATTTCAGACGAATTTACAATGCCGTATCGAGCAGAGTGGATTAAGTTTAACGTAAATCAAACAGGATTTTACAGAGTTCACTATGAAGGAAAGTTATGGGAGTCACTTGTGAAGGTTTTGCTTTCTAATCCATTTGTCTTAAGCCCTACCGACCGAGCTAGTCTTATTGACGATGCTTTTACTTTGTGCAAGTAAGTGAATACGAAAAAAGTACATCATTCAGCTTATTATCTTTGTGGAGTACAGCATCAACCTAAATGCTTTGTGAAATAATATGGTTTGTTTTTACTGAAAATGTTGTGGTTTCATTTTTAATGAAGAGCTGGAATAGTTGATGCGAGTGTACCATTAGAACTATCACAATATCTGCTCAAAGAAACAGAATACGTCCCTTGGGCTACAGCCCTGGAACATTTCCGTTCCTGGAGCAAAGTATTGTACGAAAGAAAAGCACATAGATTACTTATGCGATTTCTGCTGAAACTTATTGAGCCTATTTATCAGCGTGTCGGATGGTCCGATGGCGGCTCGCATCTTTCCAAGTAAGACACTTTGATTTTAACTTTTAATTGCTACATTTGTCTGTCCGTCGGTTTGCCCTTCCGATAGGTAAAAAACGGTTGGAAAACCCTACTATTTCGAAACTTGGGATATAAAATCCAGATAGCTGAATTAGGGTTTTTAGGGTTAACCCTCCAGCATAATCCTATGGACAGGATTTGAAAACGTCGCACTGACCTAATGAGTTGAACGCTAAAAACGCGTGTCAATACGTCAATTTGTTCCTGAGATAAATGGCGTGACGGACAGACCGACAGAGCATTCCCATAAAGTAGCTTTCCCTACTTAATAATCAGAATAATAGTTTTGTCAAGTGACCATCTGAATTCAGTTGGTCACTTGATTTGCATTATAATTGACCATAATTAGTCATAATTTTAATTTACACCGCTAATAGTTTTTTAAACTGTTAATTAGATTGCTTCGTAGTGAAGTACTTGCAACGGCCATTCATTGTGAAAATCAAAAGGCTGTGAAGGAAGCTACAACAAGATTTAACAATTGGATGCATAATGGCACAAGAGTTCCTCCTAACCTTAGGGAAGTTGTTTACTCAGCAGGTTTGTATGATTAATTAAAAATATTAATGTATATATGTCTTTGGTAACGCTTTCTAATATTTTGAAATGCTTCCATTGATATTTGAAGGTGTTAAATATGGAGGCGTCGTTGGATGGGATCATTGTTGGTCAAAATACAATGATTCGAGGGTTCCCAGTGAGAAAAAAATTCTTCTAAAGGCCATGGGCTCAGCTTCTGATCCTTGGCTGCTTCAGCAGTAAGTGTTTTGAAGTTTTTGTGATTAGTCAACTACATGCTGGTACTTCGTGTTCATGAAGGGTACTTAAATATGGAGATGCAATAATATAGGTATTTAGAAGCATGTCTTAATCGAGACATAGTACGACCCCAAGATGTTCGGACGGTTTTAGCAGTCGTTGCGGCAAATCCAGCTGGCCGGCTTTTAGCTTGGCGTCATCTTAGAGCACATTGGCTAACTTTTGAAAATATGTTTGGCGAAGGATCGTTTACCATGGGAAGCTTAATTACAGCAGTTGTGGCTCATTTCTCAAATGAATTTGATTATAGAGAGGTTTGTACATATAAAGCTAATAATGAATCTATTAAAAATCAATCATGTGTTAGATAATTAAACACCAAAATGTGCTGACAATTTGTTGCTAAATCCGTTTTAGGTAACGGATTTCTTCATTGACAAAGACGTTGGTTCTGGAACGCGAGCTCTAAACCAAAGTTTAGAAATCATCCGACTGAACATGCGTTGGCTTCAGAACAACGAAGACCAAGTAGAGAAATGGCTTCGGTCGCATCTTAAATAACTCACAAATGAATGGAAGTGCGCCTAAATTGTTTGCAATTGATTTTGAGTGACAAGTGATCTTAATAACTTGATGTTGTGTGAGGTGAGTGATGTATATGTCCTGTATGTCCAGGTGAAATTATATAAATGTAAAACTGCTTATAGGTTCTTCCATATCCAGAATTCAGAATACAGTATTTTTCCGTATGTAATTAGTGTATAACCTGCTTTCACATCTTTATTGTAAAAATTCCTAGTCATTAAAATTAAACTTGTCCAAGAATCTACCCTCTATATTTCCTATAAAGTCTTGAGAAAATGCTTTAATAAAGACTTATGTTCTTACGTACATCGTGATTTAAAAGGACAACTGATAAATGCAAATTTTCAATTCAATCATAATATATTAAAACCTACCATTGGTCCAGCCCGTAGTTAATCAAAGTCAATGCAACCTATTTGAAAAACATACGTACATACATATATACGTAGTTAAAGCCATTCAAATACGATGATTTATTGTAGAAATAACGTTCGTGAATCCACAAAATAGAATAATCTAGATGCAAGCGTAGCTGCATTCATTTTGTCTTAAAATCAAACTTTCTTTGAATGCCATTAGTAGTATAGTATTCTGCTGTCTATAAAATGATTAATGATAATCATCCAATTAAATACTAAAAATATATCATATTCAGTTAAATCCAAGGGTCTTCACGGAAATTGAATATTTGTTCTAGGTAAGGAAACATCCAACAACAAAATTACCGTAAATACACGTAGGTTAAATCCTAAATTTTTGCTCTGTGAGTAAATTTTCTTTCAGTTACTTTCTAAATTTGAAGTTTATGTATTTAACCAAGACCACTGAACCGCTAAAATAAATTACAAAAACTAACCAAGCTAGCTTTTAGAAGTAAATCTACATTTTTTGAAGCACAACTACAGGCAAGCTTCATGTATGTCAATATCTAGTAAGCCAATAAATAATGGATTTTCTAATATTATGTTGAACTTCCATTTCAACTTCTAACTCCGCGAATCATGTTAAACAAAAGTGATATTTTAAGGTAGATTGAAAATATGGCACTACTCCAGTTATTTCATTCAAGTCAGGGATAGAGGCTTGATTTTATGCCTTAGCGAAAAACTATTAATGCCTTAGCTATAGCTAATAGCTACAGTCTGCATCATCGCTACAAATATTGCTAAATTGCTATACTAAAATATCAAAGTTATGATGATGCATCGTCAATCGTTGTAATATCCCCGGACTTTGTTACGTTTTGCCACTATCAATATTATGCAAGCCTAGGCCTAGCCATTAATAAAGTAAAAATGCTGTTATAAGTAATGAATTGCAATTGTTAAGGTTAAATTACAGAGCTTTTATTGAGAATGATTGTGTATTTAATGAGAGAGAAAAGGTTAATTCATCAAGATGCATAGATTTCTTACAGTATTATACATATTACGATTACAGTTATATATATATATATATTCATATGACTCGAATAATAATTAAGTGCATAAGTCAAATCCAAAAAAGAAAGATTTTTTAATATTTTATAATTAATGAAAAGTTATCCACTTCCACCTCAACCATAATTTTAATCGATTTTATAAACCATGAAAACATGATCTTTGTCTGAAGTAGGTGCCAATTCGTTCCCTGGTGGAATGAGATAGAATCCCAAAAACATGAATGTCCGGATGAGGATGGCTGTAAACAATACAACCAATTGCAAACATTAATATCGTTATCAGATATCAAACTCACACCATGGTCAAGATTAGACTATTGAATTACGCTCTTACCTCGATCAACGCGATCCTTCTTGAAACAAACAACTGCATGATGACATTGCAATACTTCTTCTGCATATTCGAGTAGAGCCACAAAAGCCTCCTTCGATGCATCCGGCAAACATCCGTTGGGAACTTCAATGTACAAGTTGTTATTCATCATGGTCGTATCCCAGGTCAGAATGGTATGCGGTGTAAGTGGATAACGGAAAGTGATTTTCAGCTGCTCATTTTTTGGAAAATCTTTGTGTTCCTGTACAACCAAAACATTTTATCAGACCAAAATATCCAATTATTTACCAACAAAGAAAGTATATTACACACGGTTGGCTTACATAATTATTGTAAGGGAGGCCCGCAGAGAGCCCTAGTTCATCTCCCCCACCGCCCTCTGCGTCCTTGTTAGTATTAGATGCATTAGAGTGGGGGACATCACCGATACCACCGAGGCCCCACGCCGAGGGTCACGAAGATTTGTTGCGACGTGAATGGCTGTAGATTACTGCAAATTATTATTAAAATAAGAATATACTTGATTTGCTAGTTGAATCATCACAATCATCAAAAAACAAAGAATGTAAATTAGTGATTTGCTGTAACTTACCTGGCACTATTCGTACCACCACTACTACTACTACTCATAAGTTTCAAGGCAGGCATATCGTGATTACTTGAAATCAAAGCTTGTTCAGACACAAATAACGATGAGAGATTTGTTGTTTTCAGGAGAGTCCTTGTACTCATAATTTTCTAGCACCCAGAAGTTTGTTGTAGTTAAGTTTTCAGTTGCCCGTCAAAACCGTTAAGTTTTGGTTTGGAAAAATTAAGCCTGCAAACAAAAAATAACGTTACACAATTAGCATAAAATAAAACAATTGACAAACTTCCTGGAAGTTTCGAAATAAACCCTTACTTGGTAAGTAGCTTAGCCTGCTGGAGACAAGATTACGCAAAGTTTTTAATTTGATACTCAACAGAAGGTTCGGGGAGCAAGCACAAAAGTGCAATGATGAACGCTGACTACATGCAGGGGCTTTATATATATTGCCTAGTAATGAATTTCCTGATAAGAACAATACAAAATAGAGAAGGGATGTGGGAAGATTCTTTATAATTACTATTGTTTTCGAAAGTTTCAAGATACAAATAAATTTATGACAATTGACAATGGATTGTATGAATGGGCATTGCAAGGTGGCCTGATATTTTCATACACTAGTTGCCAATGGCAGGTGTTAAGCCGAGGTACAGTGATTTCAAGAGAACGGAATCAGGAAGTCCATTCCATTTATCATATATCAAATATCAACATCCTCTTCGATGAATAAGTGACTCCTTAAATTAAAGATCAAGAATGTCCATGTTACATATATAAACCCGATCGATAGTTACGTGACAATCGAGTTACTTTCCACCGAGGTAATCATTCCAACCTCATTCATTCTTATCTGGCGAGAGTAAGGGTGATCTGTGATCACGATAACCATGGGGAATTATATAATACATATTGCACAAATCTGACTAAATAGTTCCTGGCAAAGAAACAGCTATTTCTAAATTGAATACTATAATGAATGAAGTGCCTTAGAATAAATAATCGGAGAAAGGACAATGAGGACGCAAATCAATCCGAATAAGTACTAACGTACACAAAAACGGAATGCGGAAGTATACAAATTAATATTTTTAAAATTTTAATAATAAGGACATACATGAGAACTTTGACCAATCAACTTGGTGCTATGATTTTGAGCCAATCACAACTACCAAGGAACATACTTATCGTTGTTAACTATACCAAAGCAAATTCTTAGTCGTCTACCTTTTACTTTCCTTTGCTCCTGTACCTTGTGCATATTTTGTCTTCCAGCGATACTATATAAACCGATGCGATTCCCACATAACCAAACCATACCCCTACATCTACGTTGGTCAGTAAATATTACAGCAGTTTTGCATAATACTTGGATCCTAGGGTACTACTAACGAGCTCTCCTGCTCTCCTACTTCCAAGTCTATCTCAATAAAACCACGTTAAAACGATTAACATGAAACTTAGAAGACCCGTGCCGTGGGGATTGCATTTCTATAGTCATGGACCCGTTACAGAAGATTCATTATGCATGTAAGGTCTACCTCTAATTGTCAATGTTCAACACAACAATAACCCTCAAACTCTTGTTTTCTAGTTGTTTGTCTATATGATTCTACTCCAAATAAGACATAGACATAATACAATACACACACATCCTCCTAATTTTGATTTTATAATAATTTTAGAACTAACAGTGCGC
>JAQFYJ010001076.1:0-10310 GCA_034694685.1 Isotoma anglicana | reverse complement strand
TTAACTGCCTGAACCAAATTTATTCCATTCCAGAAAACTTACATAATTTAGCGAATCAGTCCTCCCTACTGTAAAATAGTATCATGCATTCATGCAGAATGTAAAAACACTTGTGCAAAACAAGACAACAATATGAGAAGAAATGAATAATCAAATAATCATTAAATAGTGTCTCCACTTACAAAATTGCACAACAACAGATGCGTACATATTCCAAATCCAAATTATCTAAAATCATACGCATGGAAAGTTTGGACAAACAATGCTAACATAATAATACAGGGAGGGTAGCTGGTAGACGGTACTTCTACACTTGACGTTGACAGTGATGTTTTCGCTTTTGTTGTCGCTTGCTGTCACGATTTAGTTTTATGTCAGCTTCATTATCATCATCAATCAAGATTAATTTTCACCCTAGTTTTCTTATTCTCTTCAATAACAAGCTTTTGAAGGGCATGTGTTACCAAAATGGTGTGTTTTTCCATTAAACATGCTTCCTTTGTTTGCGATGAAAGCATTCATTTTAACATTATTTTCCAAATGTTGGTGGAAAATATATGTCAACTTTTACTATAGATAGGGTTATACCAGTCAACTGTGCAGGTTAGTTATTTAATACGTAGTCAGTAATTAAGTATTCAAATTTCTACTGTCAACTACATACTTAAAGCAACAATTGTAAGAGATGTGCTTTCAAATAATATAGTACCACACAGACTACAGGCACAACAGCTATTCGTAAATGATTTTATAGCATTTTCTCTTTCCCTAGAGTACCTTTCATTTTTGCACTTGATGGATTATAAACAATTTGCTTGAATATTATATCGTAGAGAACTTCATATATGATAATAAAAATAAAACCGTTGTTCAAAATAAACCGTAAATACAATTTTGAATGAAGTAGGATAAACAATTCTAATCTAGTAATTCCACTTCTGTAAGAATATTCTTTTCACGTTTTTCTTAGATTGGATTGTCAGAAAATCCAATCTGCGGAAAATTAAATCAGTTGAAGGTACTTTTCATCAAGTTTATTTGTGCTCTAACTCTCAAAAATTGTAAACTCCTTTTGTGTCAACTACCTTATCCAACTTATCTAACTCTAAACCATCTAATAAAACCACCTTATATAAATGAGCATATATTTATTCAAGCTTTACTCTTTACTTAAAATAAAACTTCGATGAAAAAGAGTTGAGTTAAATCCATAATTGAGAAAACTTTTGTGAGATATGCAACCTCAAACCCGCAAAAGTACAACTTATAAAATAACTTACCTGCCGTTATTAAAATCGGGTAGAGATTCTCTTGAGTTCGAATTCTAAAACTTTCATCTGTATAATGCATGGCATCTTTGACTCGTGACTTTCTAAAATCTAATCTGGCCGCATGAATAATTCTATTGAAGACTTTACTCGAGAAATCCAATTTAAAAATCTAAAATTCTTAGAATTATTAAATTCGACAAGTATGACTTACTTTAGAAAAAATCAGTTTTGTAGAAATAATAACTGTAATTATTAATGGTTACGATGCGCTGAGTTACGTCAACAACCTATAAACATGATTGCCTTGTCAAATTTATTCAGTTGACTGTGAAAAGTGATTTTAAAACGCCTTCACTCTTACCTCAAAGCAAAACGAAGTTATTTAAATAAACCACATCAAACGGAATATAGAAAAGTAGCGAAAGCAATAGACATGTCTAAAATTTTAGGATAAAATGAAAAATTTGATAGTGTGACCTTTTGGTTTTAGAGGTCACCAAACATTAAAGTACCATACCTAATTTTGATCTACACTTGAACGTCTAACTAAATATACGAAATTTGGAATTTTAATTTTTTGACCTTTGACCTGATTTTTCGACCAGTTTGACCTTGCTCAGCGCGCTGATTTTCAATACCAAAGGGTTTTGCAACCAGAGAAATCTAGCGCAAAAAACCGCGCGCGATTATCTCCAAGCGTTCGAAAGTTATCGGTGTGACGGACAGACAGACGGACAGACAGAGCGATCTCATAAAGCAGCTTTCGCTACTTAATAATGAATGGTAGTCATATTAAGATATTACTGAGCGAATAAAGCTCCACTGACCTCGATTTTACTTTCCCTTTAAAAATATTCTATAAAGAAAGCGCAAAACAAATTTTACATTGATAATTTTTCATTTTTAAGTTGAATTAAATTATTTTAAATGCAGTACTACGATAATTAGTAAGTTGATATATAATATCTCTCGTGGAGTACATTATAACAATATTCTTAAAATTACACCTTGATTTTGTTCATTTTCTACTTATCTTCCACCATACAATATTCCAATTACTTTCATAAAGACTTTTTATGAAAGCTTTCTACAATTTATAAAAAAAGACTCAAAGAAGACATCAATTTGTTAGTTTAAATGCACGTCTTAGAAATCAAGGCCAAGTGGTTCATTATTATTCTAAAAGTAATGTAAAAGAATGACGCCCTTTGTTAAACAGCCAACAGATTAGACTACTGAATAGAGAGCGGTGATAAAATGAAAGTTACAGAATACACTAATACTCTTAAACATCAAGCGACTTAAATGACAAAGTATTTTATAACATTTTATTTTCCAGTGCATATGAGTTATTTCAAAAAGCATCTTAGTTGTTCCCTTTAAATTCTTTTAAAAATAATCATCATCTACTAATTCCTTAGAGCTCACATATATGAAAGAATATTTTTTATATGAAAATGAATATTTTTATGATATGAGAACGTGCTGGGAAATGTGTTTTAAAATGTAATTAGAACATCTGCTGTGTTCAGACATTTTGATGAGCTGTGCTAACTCATCTTTGGGCTGAGCGTTTTTTCTCTAGAAACGGTTTCAACACATTTGCAAGATAAATTATTGCCGCTCCAACCATACTGAATGGATGGTTGAACATTTTGTTCTCGTTTTTAAAAATATGCCTAACCATACTTCCATTCGTGAGATGCTTTTATAATTAATACTTAACAATTACGAAATATATATTTATTTATTTTTAAAAGAAACACTAAAATAATGCATAATTTAATTTCAGTCCCACTCACAGACTTGAGAACAATACAATATTGTATATTTTATAGATATTGTAGATATTGTATTGTTCTCAAGTCTGTGGTCCTATTTATATAATAACTTGTATTTGAACGTAACACCTCTGTAGCAATCTTTTAAATAATATTGACATTTCTAGTTCTGAAATGAAATAGTTCACAGTAAAATAAGCTGGGAAATGAAGGTAAAGTAAATCAACGATATCATCTGTCACTTTAGAGTTGAATGTTTGAAAGGAATTCATTATGTGAACTGAAGAGAATTTCATTAAACGTCAATGTCAAAGTCAGAAGTATCATGTTTCCCTTTTAACCAGGAAAGACCTTAAAATTAAAAGGCTACAGCACCCAACACCCTTTTTCGCTATCCAGATCCAGCGCAAACCTGGAGGAAATTGAACCGAAAAGAGGTCCGTCTTAAATTTCTTTAAGCTCTGTTAGGAAGTAGACATGAAAATAGAAGATTTCTACAAGCCCAATTCTAGAAGTCGCTCCACTCATCTTCAGAGCTTTCAGACCACTACATGAAATTACACTTGTACAGGCTTTCCATTAAGTGACGATGATGATGATGGGATTAGAAAACGAGAATATAAGACTTTCTTCGAGGTTGGTTTACTATACTTTGGTTGCACACTACAATAATTGCATTCCTTTTATCTTTAAAATAAGATCTGAAACAACTCTCACGTTTAGGCGTCTTAAGTTTGGCTTTGAGGAAACCTAATGATCTTTGAGGCTGTGTGAACTATAAGTAAGTTAATTCATTCATCATCATATCATGCAATAAGAACTGCTGCAACTTCTCAAGGACGCAATAAATCCACTAAAAATTCTTCTAATTTTCTTATTCATCTACCAAAAATGGTTTGATTAGAAGATTAAGTTACAAGTAGGTGAAAGTAGTTAAAAGAGATTTATAAGCCACTGGTATTTTTCTTAAAGAATGGTAGAGATGTGGTAAAAATATCAAGAAGTTTTAATTAATTCATAAATCCTAACTATGTGTGAGCCCAAAAACTAACCTCTGGATTCAAAATAACCACAACCCTACCAGAAAACTCAATTAATGTTAATAGAATAATTTATATAAATAGAAAATGAGAAGATTCTTAGAAAACGCTCTTAATTTTCTCATGAAGGCACTAAAGGGAATTTTAGGAATGAGAAAGGCAGAGTAAGTATATATAAAGTCTATTATTCATCAAAGTAAATAACGAAAAGATTCAGCCATCTCTTTACACAATCATTCTGTGTGTAGAAAGTCCTTCGCAATCAATTTTAAATTAAGAAGATTGAAAAACGGGAAATCCTGCCACCAAACAAAGTTAATTATTTCAGAAGCTTTTGGGTCTCGAAATGTAGCATTTGGGTACAAAGGGCCGATCATCAACTAACTAGAGAAAGTACGTCGGAAGTAACTTTGGCGATATCATCAATGATGTGAAGCATTGAATCTGATGATGATGATGGTTTGTGCTTTCACAACTTTCGCTCTGTAAAGGACTTCGTACTCTCTAAAGAAATCCTTTCACGGGAAGAAACAAGTCGTTGAAAGCAGTTAATTTTTCCCAAAGGGGCTATATTATCCCTCTATTTCCTGTGCATTATGCTGTCTCCCTGTCTACCTTTGTAGAACAGCACATTACAAGATTTGTACTTTGCAAAATAAGAAAAGCTCATAATGGAAGAAACAGACCAGTGGTAACAAGTAAGAACCAGTCATTCGTTGAACTCCAACAAGGCATAAAGTCTTTGTGCAGATATATTGAAACTGAAGAAAGAAAGAACAAATGTACCTTAATAGACTACGTTTTCTAGGACAAAGGGAATATAAAAAATCAAAAAAAGGAATTTCCTTTTTTATTGTTTACGGTCTGCTTTCACTTTGTCTGGTTTGGTTGGAATGATTGGTGTGCTGTGTGGTCATGCGGTTGAATATCATTCTAACCACTGTTGACTGTATCTTATGCAAGCTCTAATTTATTTGATTTTCTAGAATTCTAGACTGCATCTACGTGACCGGAATAAATACTTCCAACAACTCATTGATACATAATTCTTATGAATTTGATATCTTCTATATCTACTAAGTAAAATTCGGCTCGCTAGATTTTTTAGCATACCGTGGGAATTAGCAGTATGCCAGCAATACCACCAGTTAGTCCATTAAGAGAAATGGCCCACTTAAAAACTTTCTTTGGATCAAATATTTTAAATATGCATCGCACCTATTAAATATGCAATTTAGGAACTTACTTGAACAAGCCAGATCATAAAAAAAGAGAGGACGACGCAAGGGATGAGTTTGATGAGGACAGAGAAAGTCCAAAAATGTAGGGTGTGCAAGATTGGATAGTCTCTTGCCAAATCTCCCATTTCCACAACATATAAGTCAACTTTCTGACTGCTGCAGTCATGCACACTAAGGAATCTGCAAGCGTTTGTAAATATTTGAAGCTTTTCCTCATCTTGCTCGTCAATCACGTTGAATGGGGGTGGTCCATAAGTTATGTATGTGGTCTTCTTGTGGATTTGGAAGTACAGGTAGTTTAAGATGCACAAAAATAAGGGTAAGATGTAAGCTGCTGCGATGGCTTGGTAACATCGTTTGAATGTGCAGAAAGTTGAGCTTCGGTTGGAACATTTAATTGCTGCATAACGCCATATCGCCATCGTCAGTGTCTGTTAACATGGTAAATTATGAGAAAAATTCGTCTAATTAGTCTTTAAATAAAATTCAGCATGAGAAAATAAAGCGTAAATTTCTAATGAAACTAATGACTTTGCAAGGATTTCACACACGGACGATTTATTAACGTCAAATGTTGACAAAAGCTTGATCGTTTGACTTTTCGATTAATCTTTCTTTAATAAAGCTAACCTGAAAACGTTTGATTGCGAATAAAAACATTTTAACCTTTGTATGACTTTTCATTCAACTATTTTGTAACCACTACCAAATGAAAGTGGTGCCCAATACCACATTAATGCTTTTGTTTGCGTACTTTTTAATACCTAATGTTTTGTTCACAGTGGACAATGGACTACAGTATAACCGCTAGGTCAATGTCCAATCAAAATGGTATGTAAAATATGATTTCTAATTTTAGCACTTGTTTGGATTGAAACTGTTCGGCTTCGAAATAAAAAACTCAAATACATTTGTCATTATTTCGCCACGTGGGTAACACTTAATCAAATAAATCAACCAAAGCTGAAAGACATGTTATTTAAATTAATTAACGCAGAACAATTGTCATCTTTCCTTCTAATTTTTAAAACAGTTGTGTCAGAAAACATCTTTTTATAAATAAAATTTAAGCCGGAAAGAGACTAACAACCTGAATTTTATGAAAACCTTTAAAAATTTATAATTACAAGGAAAAAAATAATGCAGCTTACCAATTGAATTGAAATGGTGTGCAGAATCTGTGTGAAGTGAACATGGAAAAAGACAAACCAAGCCCAGCCCAAAGAGTACTTGATTTCAGGTCCACTATCAACGAGATACATGTGAAGGGCGAAAGGTATGTATTCAATCATAATGAGGAGATCAGCAATGGCCAGAGCAAACAGCATGAGATTAACCGGCGTTCTCATTTCCTTCCGTGTCAGCACAACCATAATCAAGATGTTTGCAATAGCTCCAAAAACGCATACAAATAGAGCGATGTAGCCATGAAGAGTTTTATAATTGTTGGCAAATGCAGCAAGAGCATCATCTCCATTACACTGTTGAGCCTGGTTGGTCAAATTTTGGAATTTTTCATAGTCACCATGAAGCTTCAGTAATTCCTGATACATTGTGGAATTCGAGTCGCTACTGCTTTCCAACGACCTATTACCAACAGCGCTTCCCATGGTGTTAGTACTTCCGGTACTGCCAATACTTGCCGAAGAGTTTCCATTTACCCCATGTAGGGTAGTTGACAAGAGGTCGTCTTCATCCGAGGTCACGAAAAAACTCCTTGTTGTACCCAGACTAGTTCCAATGGTTGAAAGTAGTGCATCTCCTAAACCTCCCTTTCTTGGACTACTGGCGTCTACAAATGAGCTTAATGAGGTCTCCATTTCTTCCACTTCTTACATTACATTAAACTTCCAGGCAGTTTTCATAAACTTGGTTCGCCTATATAGCGAAGGATGTTGGAATATTATGAACGAGTAGAAAGATTCTGTGACAATAGACGATTATTCGATATGCTATAGTATATACAGTCGAAGAGGGTTGTAAAGTTAAATGTCTTCTTGGTTGAAAACCTGGATTGAGATTTAGAAATTCGGGACTAGACTCTCGAGTTTGTGTAGGACGTAGGACCTATTATTCTTCTTCTATCTACAACGGGATCAAAATACAAACTGATTTCATTTCTCTTCCACCTCAGTGCTTTATATTATACCCCGCTGGACGATTGCGGAGTCTCTGTCCGATTCTGTCTGTGGCAGTAGTTGAAGTTTTGGTTTTGGTACCCAATAAAGCCCACCTTATCTTTGTATTTCGAAGTGGTCCAATTTGCTCGTACAATCGCACTGTGGTTAATCAATGCACGTATTTTCTAGGTATTTATATGGCCTTATATAATCATTTATAGTCTTTGATTGGTATTTACTCGCGTTGTTTTTAATATCGAATTTGATTTTGTTTTATCCCTGTTACGTTTTATTTATTTGTTAACTTTTTTATTTTTCTCAGAACAAATGGCATCCCCAGGTGCGTGCATTTGATTGATTTCGACATAAACAATAACTCACTCGAGCGAGACAGTGTGGTTACTGCTGAGAGGAAATAAATATTATATCAAAATTCCATTATTTTTTCCACCTTTCCTATTTTTACTTTCTCATCTTGTCAGGTGGTGATAGCTAGGTTTGTCAGGTGGATTGCTATTTTCAAGGGTTTCTTGTCTTTGTTATTCCATTTCTTATGAATTGTTTACTAATTGGTGTTTTCCGCTGGATGATCTTGACATAGGCTGGGAATATATTAACTGGAAAAGTCTGGTTTTTTTCCACAAAGTTTAAAAATAATATACTTTCTCACAGCTACTGATTTAATTTCAAGTAAGTGACAGTTTCCATAAACAGAGTACCTTTTATAATCACGAATCACGCAGAATGAATTCAATCGTGAGGGAATCCGAAAGGTTGGATGAAACGTAATTTTCTTAAAGAAGTCCCACTACTTTCTATTACTCGTTTATCAATTGCTATACTTTTCTCGTTCTTTTTCTCAAGCTCAAATCAGTCTCATTTCCCGTCTATTTCCTTTAGTAGATTGAGTTCCACTCCCAACTTCCGCTTTGTCTCAAACTTCCTTTTGAGTCACGTTTAGTTCCACTGAGAGTAGACCTGAAGGAATAAAAAGAAAAAAGTTGTCAATATTAACTAAAATCGTTGTTATACAGCGGCGTTTCTAATTCCATTAGTTAAACTTAATCCGGAAAAGCTTCTTGTAACATTGGCGTTAGTGTTAAACTTCCTTTATCAAACGCAATAGCGGCCTTAAGTAATACCCTGTCTATTATTATACTTAAGCTGCATGCATGACATGAACGGATACATTGATAAAAATGCCGTGGAAGAAAGAATGAAGAATAAAACATAGAAAATAAGAAGAAAAGACAGTCTCACCCTGCCTTCAGTAAAGTTAGTAAAGTAGTAAAAGAAGCTGTATTGTGTAGTAAAGTGAAACTTTTGGATTTTCGGAAAAGAAAGTCCAGAGAGAAAGGAGCTATCTAATAAGAGTTTATGACGGGGAAAAGGGAATAGTCCGATTTACGAGCATTTGTTGCATTTGGCTAAAAAAGAAAGTATAAAAAGTATTAGTTTGTCACAGACAGGCAGTCAGTGACTGCTGTGTAATAATGTGTAACTTTATGCGTGATGTGATACAAGAACGGAGAAAGCAGTGAAATTGCTAAAGCTCTCTTTAGTGTTAGTCTGCCATAGTAGAATAAATAAATGACACATCGAAAGGCTTTAGCAGATTTTCAGGGTCTCCTTGTCTCCATTACCCAATCCCATTTTAACATCTTGGACATTAGACTCTTTATACAGTAGAGATACTTGCGAAATTTTGATATTTGAATCTTCTTTTTCTTTCTTCATAGACTACATGCCATGCGGTGGTTTTGTAAAGGATCAAATAAATAATACCCATGCAATTTAATACCAAAAGAAATTACAGGATTTTAGACGATTTTTTTACTTTTGTATCTTGAGACTAAAAAAACAGATTTAAACCTAAACCAATGCGTAGTTTCACATTTATCTGTATAATGCAGTATAAAGTTGTATCTAGCTTTGTGAAAGTCATTTTTATAGGCTAAACTGCTATTGCAATTTGTTTCCAATTACACTTGTACGCTGATCTTTTTGCAAAGTACACATTTCTGTTTATTGCACAGGTTTTTTCAGTTTTTTAAAGCGGAATTGAAAGTGACTCCAGGACACTTTATTTGCATGGATTTAGGCTTATTTTGCATATGTGCTTTTAGTTTCTTTTCAGGCACTTTGCTGGAAAATAGTTACAAGGATCGATATCGCTGTGTATTAATTACTTTAAGTGAAGTTAAGGTAGATATGCATATAATATCAAGCTACATTCCTTAGTATACAAAGTTATGTTTGCAAAGATTTGGTTCTGCTTGGCTAAAGAAGGACACTTCCGGAAAAACACATTTGTTTCCGTTCAAGGAGGTGGGTTTTAAGTGTTTGGTCGCAATTTTAACAAAATTTATTTAGCATACAATATTCAGACTACAGACAGAGTAGTGCACTGTCGTTATGTAACATTTATGACTTCAAAATGCTACACATTATAGCAATGAAGAAATCATGTTTTTGTAAGAGCTTCAAATTTTAAATTCGAATTACCGGAGATCATACTTCCGTGGAGGAAGACGAATATTGCGTGGTTCGACTAAAATAGGACTGTTGTTAATTCTTCAAAATTCTTTAAACCCTAAATTTTAATCTAAATTAATTATTTACTAAAATACCGATTTTGAAAATATATCTCGTCTATATTGTTACCATATGATAGTGAGGATAGTCTATTTTTTACGTCAGACAGGAAATTATGAGATTATTTAAAGCTTAATTAATAGGTATAGTTCTGAAATTTTGCCCAATAATACTGTATATCCTGACTAAGAATTTAACGATTCTAGCAAGACGTTTTTATAGCTTAAGGCTTTGACGAATATTTAAAAATAATTCAAGGCAT
>JAQFYJ010001075.1:0-10310 GCA_034694685.1 Isotoma anglicana | reverse complement strand
GATTACATTAAATTTGCAACTGGCAACTATTCTCCTTTTAAAGTTATTACATCAAACAGGTAATCCTTGATAAATCACGAATTACAATTTCACTCTTCCCACAAAAATTACCAAACTTGTAAGTATTACTTCACAATACTGAACTTTGAATGAGAAGAACTACAATTGCTTTGGCACATTATCAAATTCAAATTGTTACCAAAATATCAAACATTTTTTGTCAGTGTGGTTTAGGTTGGTCCACCTGTACAAGATTGTATTTAATATAACATTATATAAATTCCCAACAATTTCACTTAGAAAAAATTTCTATCGAGTATCGACTAGACAAAAATATGTCTTAAGACAAAAAACAGTGAAATACTATTGAAAATCCACTCGATTCTGTTATACAAAGACATTAGGCTCTTTCAACTTATTTAGTTTTACTTTAGGTACATTGTTCGGGATGCCTATTGGTAGTAGGCATAGGCATGCGTGTGTATTGTTTCATATCGTCGTTTAATATTGCAACTAATTGCTTATGTTTCATTAGATACAAAGGGTCAAGAAATTCACCAAAAACTAAAGAGACTTTTCCTGAGCCTTCACCGACAGCCGTTTAAATGTTAAAAATACCCTTAGCACCTAGATAAACTTGTCGAGCAGTGGCACACACACCCAATGCCTCTTAACCATCCAATCTACGTATCTTTATAAAAGCATCATTATCAATATCTAGCACGTACTTTGTACATATTATGGCCAATTAAGACAGTTAATTAGGTACTAAGTTGTAATATGAGGTCACCAAATTAATCTTTAGCTCGGTCCTTGAGTAAAATTTTAATTAGTTGTAGTTAAACGTGTACGACTAGACTTAGCAAGTAAGTTACATAAAAATAAGTCATAGGTAAATTTAATACAAAAAGAGTATATATAGTTGTTATGAGTTTTAATCTAAGGTAATCTTGGAACTTTCCAAATCAACAGATGATTTGTGGAATCTTCTCTCCCACTCAGATCCACCGATGTCTCTCCAACCAAACTGCTCACAACGCTTGAGAAGCTAGCCCCATTGTTATTATTCATGGGTGGGTTCACTGGTTTAAACTCTTCGGATCCATCCCCTCCACTGATAATAATACTACTGTCCTTAGTCACACAACACGTTAGAAGTCTCACTTGACCCGTGTGACCTTGGCATAATGGAGTAATTTTGTGATTGGGGCCAGCAGAAGTTAAAGTTAGAATCACTCCGGCACTTGTCCCTACCCAAAGGGTTTTATCTGGAGCTACCAAAATGGCTGTTACACGTAGACACGCACTTTTATGCTGCCGTATTATATCATCACAACCTGAAATATTACAAAGAAACATTTAAATTAATACTCAAAGAATTCCATACATAGTAATAATAATAAAAACTAAACGCTTCATGGTTAATCTAACCTGTAAGTATTTTGGAAACTTCAGGTGCAACATCAGCTTCAAAAAGGATCTCATAAGAGATATTACTATAGCATTTCACAATGCTTGACCCTTGTACAGCCACCCAAACATGTTCCTCAGTAGCCGTAAGATTCGTAATCCCTCGGGGCATTTGATTTCCACATTCATTATCAGCACTTACTTGGATCGTTCTCAAGAGTTCTAACATTCCAGAATTTTGTCCGTAAACTTTTATCTGGGATCCACTAACGCACCATAGACTAGTCCCAACACATATCATTTTCGTTACAGGGTTGATTCCAGAACCGATGGTGACCCAGCTCGGCTCATTGACTGACCATCCGCCTTTCCCGTCTGAAACAAATTGGTATTAGTTACACTCTCCTATATTCTAACAGAAAATCCGAAGCCTTTCGATAGCTTACGTGAGTTTCGACAATACACTGCTATATCTCCATTTCCTAATGCGACGAATACCCGGCAGTCGTAGTATCTGTAGTGAAAATAAATTAAAATTCCGTTAAAATTAAATTTAAATATCGTAGATATTTTATGAAAATCCTTATAGAGTCTAATTGAATGTTTAATAGATACCTCACCTAGGAAAAATTAATAATCTCTGTAGGGTTTATCAAATTATTTAATCAATGGACTCAATTGAGCAATCTTACATATAGGGTAAAATAAAAACCTCTAGATACACTACCCTGGTATATTACAACTTTAAATGGAATGTTGCTGGCAACCAAACCTTCCCAAACTTAACAAATAAATTTAAAAAACTTTCAATATATTTTACAAATAGTTTGAAATATTTCGTATTAATTAGCTTGGAGCTGTTTTTAAACTACCTATTTTAATTTAAACGGTTTTCCCTAACCAATCTTTTTAATTGGAAACGAACAATGATTTATGTATTTAGCTTACACCATGCAGTTGAGAGGGGCCTTGTGTTGAACTTTGTGCTTATTCTTCTTGACTCGAACGCTATCAGAGCAGTCATAGACATGGAGTGATCCGTCCTCCGTCCCCAACCAAACGCTCCAATGCTCCGTCGATTTGTTAGCTGTATCAACAAATCACATTATTATTAAATTAACTTGTTTCATGTCTTTAAGCATATCCACCAATTTAAAACACACCTACCACAAAAATGCATCATCAGCAATTATAAACAACCGATTGCACCCAAACCTTTCAACAAGTTCCATCAATGATAATTACTCTTAGCAATGTGCATCATAATATAATTCCCCACATGCATAAACTCTGTGCCAACGATCTGAATGAACCGAACAATAATCATAAACGACCTTATGACATGCATTTCATCAAACGCACCTGCCAAACTCGAATAGCTTTTAGTCATTTGCCAAAACTCCAATTTAATCCGTAAGGAACTGTTAACTACGTAAATCATCTAAATCACCGTATGCATAAACAACCCCCAAATTCCAGAATTTCTAACTCACCTTTCCCATTTCTCTGTCCATCATCTTCACTATCATCACCTAAACTTTGATAAGGATGATTCTGCTGTTGATACCGATGATAAGGTAAAGTAGGCTCTGAAGAATCCGACGGTTGACTAGAAGATCCCATGACTGCGGATCCATGATGTGCCGGTTGTTGTACATGATGTGGAGGAGGTACAGACAGAATACAAGTGATTCTGGAGTTACACACTCCATTACAAGAAGTAATCGAAGGTTCGGGATGCAAGGTCAGGATGCATATTTGACCCACATAACCATCCGAGTTAGCCACCCACACATCATTGATTTCACAAGTGCTCTTCCCGGACTTATTCTGCTGCAGGGAGACGGGAGCTGCTCCAGATAGGATCAAACCAGCCCGTGTCTTCCTTATTGGTAAAGCTTGCAAAAACTGTAACTGCGGCGTCTTTCCAAATCCATATCGAACTGCAAATAAAGTAAACATTAATTAGTATAATTAGGTCGAATTATACTAACATCCAGCAATACATTCCTATATAATAAAGACTTCCTCCTTCTAAAACCTCCGAAATAGGTTAAAATCAAAGCCCCAAACAAACTAACTACTTCACAATTCCGGGTATCAAATATAACAAAAGAGGCAAAACTCCCTAGGTAAATCCCCAAACTGCCATGGTTTTGTTACCCAATTATCATTCATATTGTTTATTGCGTATAATTCCACTCTCCAATTCACATGGAATTTTAATAAGGAGACGTTTATAAATGTTGTAGTTTTTGTATGTACCTTTTAAAAACTATATGTATTTATTGTTTGTGTCCAAATTTAACCAGGTGAAATTCGAAACCATACTTTGACATTATGAACCCACCTCAATTATTCTTTATTTAGACATAGACTCTATCGATCTCCAATTAACTAAATATTTATTAGTAAAGATTAAAAGACTAGAGAAAGCAGACTGGTAAAATTCGGAATAGTCTGCTACCTACCTAGAGAGAGACGTTCTAGGCTTGCATTGCTAATTACTAATTGCTATTGCTCCCTTGATGCGCCGATAAATTCGCAGTAAAAGTGCATCATATACTTAAACGCTTTCTATATACTAAATGGTTAAACCTCATTCAAATGGCAACCCTTTGCCACAAGGATTCATCCAAAAATCGCGATGAATTGCTCGAAAAATATAACCTTGACTCCTTATGACGTACGTTAGTTGGTCAAATGCTGTTTGGACTTTCCTTAATAATAGAATCACTAAACACTTAAACACATGACATATATTTGGTAAGAGGAGCATGCAAAATATAAATTCACGTCATAAATTTGTATAATATTCAAATATTTTATGCATGGACAGATAAGGTAATTTACTTTTGTTAGTTGAATGAAGAAACACTTATAATATAACTTTTGGCTTCTCATCGACGGATGAGTCATATATCAACAAAGGAACGAATCCAAACCAAACAGTTTGGATTGTCTCACACAAACTTCAGTCAACACTCAAATCTCTAACTTAAGGCCCTTATGGATGGCGATTTCCTAAGCCCCTCCCATATTCTATACGCATAAGCAACAATGTAAAAAATTTCAAACGCTTAAAAATTCGTCAATTTTGGAAGAAATTGAAAAATTTTTTTTTGTTAAGTTTTGGCTTTTTTACGCTGGAAACTTTTTTCTGTCGCTGTCAATTTTGAAAAAACTCAAAATTGAGTTACTATGAAAAGTCAAATTATGTTTTCCTACCAAAACGTAATTCCAATGTGAAAAAAAGCCTATGCTATATAGAGAGACACGAGACCCTTTTCCTATTTACCCTTTATGCCACGGCTAGCTCATCCTTAGATATTATATAATAGAAAGTGAATTACGCGAATACTTATCACTTATGAAAGAAATATCGAAGCAATTTACAGATGTTTGTCAAATGAAAGAATGTTTATAGTATAGTAAAGGTTTTAGTTTTGTACTTTCTTACTAGTTGAAAGTTGAAGACTTTCATTGTCTAATCTGATTTCGTTCTTTCTTTGCCCAGAGAATTTCCTGTTTTACATATCTATTCAAGGTTTTTTATGTACAAAAATTATTTTCTATTCAGAACTCACTGATCTTTCCTGCTCCTGCGACTAAATAACTTATACATTATTAGGGTTGTGCCAATGTCATGTCACGGGTTTATGTGGCGGACATGTCATATTTGTCATATATGTCATTTTATTTGTCATTTTGGACAAATGTGACAAGAATTATAAATGTCCGACATTTCTGACATTTACGACGGACAAATTGAAAAATGCCGTATATGTCTTCACAATTTAATTATATTTAGTCCTATATATACATACTCAATATGACAAGATTTTTAGTATTCCATAGGAAAATATAAAAATTGATCCGCTCGAGTCAAAGAATTAGTATATTTGTCAAATTTGTCATGTGTTTTTCTGTCAGACATATTGAAAAAATTGGACATGTCGCATATTGTCGAATGTGTTAATTTGACATATTTGTCGCCTATTTTATGTGTCAGACATGTCCGACAAATATGACATGTCGAATGTGTCAATTTGTCATGACATTGACATTTGGCACAACCCTATACATTATATACCTCTACAATTTTCTTTCGCCAGGTAACTAACTGCGAAGAAGATACTGACGACTTAGGAACGCCAATCTGTTGTACACATTGTAATTTGAGCCCTTAGACATCACACGAATGATAAAAACACGCCAATCAAACTAACAAGGCAAACTAAACTTAAACTAATGAATCTGTGAAATCAATACATTTTGTTTTTTTCCAGGTGTGTAAGATTTATTTAAAAAAATAATAATAATAAAAAAAAAGGTAAATTTTCTTTTTTTGTTTCCAAATTCTTCGTCTTAGAAAAATAGCATGTTTCTCTATCTGTCTCTCAAGTTTTCGCGTGTTACAAAATAATATTAAAAATCGTATCGGGTAACATTTTCTTACA
The DNA here is from genome assembly GCA_034694685.1 of Isotoma anglicana. Classification (NCBI taxonomy): domain Eukaryota; kingdom Metazoa; phylum Arthropoda; class Collembola; order Entomobryomorpha; family Isotomidae; genus Isotoma; species Isotoma anglicana. The sequence goes on along the minus strand of JAQFYJ010001075.1, from coordinate 4,440 downwards.
TTGCCAAGCCTTCAAGTCAAAACTACAAACCATAATTGTGCATTCATATACACAAGCACGCTGACCATCATGCAAACTAAGCATTAATCTCCTTCTAGCATATTATTATGGCTTATAAAATTCGATGTTTCCTCTTTTTACATTTTGTTTAGCCACTTAACTTTCACCCCATTCACAAATCCCATGTTAAAAGTGAAAGCACAAAATTGAAAGAGAAGGCCAGTAAAATATAAATCAATTAATTATCCAACAGCCCTATTTCCTTTCCATGAATACTATATTAAACCCAGAGTACATTTTTAATACCCGTTTAAACATAAAACCATATTATTGAAATTTAAATAATCTTGGTTACTTAACTCACCCAGGGGCCTTGACTGACACCCGGAAATTTCCACATAATTTATGAATAGTTCCACTTACAAGGAAACTACAACAAATGGTAAAAACAAGGTAATTTAGTTGAACTTGAACTTACTGAACTTGCCGAGCGTCTCTTGGAAAGAGTTCAGCCATGAATTTTTCTTCTCAGCAGAACCGAACAGGATTTTAAACACGTCCGTACTGTCACTGCCACTCGCATGTCAAACAATCACAAAATTAGATTAGTCTCTCGTCTACAATTCTTTCTCATTTTTTGAGCCCATCTGATGTGACTCTTAGTAGTCTACCAGTTTATACATTTTTACATTTTTAACAAACTCAGCTATAAATAACGTTACAGTACATTTTTCTCTAGATTTTTAACCTTAACCCTCAAAGTCACTTTTGGTATGTGGGGTATATCGTTTTGACAAATTGTGATGCGTTTTGCTTTTCTTATAACCACACTATCTGCTTTATCTGTCAAGATAAACTTACAACTTTCCAAGATGAAATCTCTTAAGGTTAACTGGCTCCTAAATTCGTTACTAAAATATATAAAAGGAATTTATTAACTGACTCTAAATAATTCTTTAAGCAAGTTTACTTTTTAGTACCAACTGCTGTCTCACCGCTGCATCTAATCTATTCTCTTTTTTCTCCCTGAATAGTTTTGTAAAAAGTTACAAAAACCGAGCTGGTTTCCCAAAACTGTTTGTTTCAAGAAAGGACAGTTTTATCCATTTAAAAGCTCATTGTCAAAAACACGTAAATACTTTGTCATCTCTCTTTTTCAGCCCTAATACTCTTGACTTCATTCATCAATCATTTTCGAAAAAAACGCAACCGCTTAATTTCTTTTGTTTCTTTCAAGCTATATTTCAAAAAAGCTTTCAAAAATATTTTTAAGTTATAAAGAATAAGTTACATTCAAATTATGAATTTCTAAAACTACTTTTCTATGTTTCAAAGCCCTCGTTAAAAAATGAAAGAATTGAACGATGTTTCAATTTAAAGCTTTTAAACCTGCTGACTCGATTTGAAATAAATATTTTAACTTAGCTTATAATATGGGTTAACTCTCAGTCCCTCCTCCAATAAAGTTCTAAACCCGAGTAACCTTACCTACTATCACTAGGTCTAATTTCAAACTCGACAGCATCCGCAGAGTTATCACATTGATGCTTAAGTCCAGCTGCCAATTCACGCAAAACATCATCCAATCCGACATGAGGACACTTTAACAACGTGGCCAGTTCCATCATCTTATGAATTGTTTTCAGATCATCCATTTCCTCACTATGAGAACTGGATCCATGTGGACCTCCGCAATTCTTTCCAGCAAATCCATCAAGGTCTTCTCCCAATATGTGGATATCTGTCAGAGGTACTTTCATCAACAACTTGAATTTACAACTTTCTAGGTTCCCCCCTGGATTTTGAGATTGGTTTGACCTGCAATAGAAAAGAATAGGTTACTACTTTATTTATGTACATTTTATGATTTTAATAAATTTAATAATAATGCTAGTATTTCGTCTTAATATTGCCTCAAAATCAGACACAATGCAAAGAGTGACAGAGTAATTGTAAGAAGAAACGCTTAAGCGCAAACAATATTTCTAATTTTTATGCATTTTTAGTTTATGCATATACGACGGTTGTGCTTTGTGTGAAAACACGCAGCGCATCAGCGATCACTGCATGCCAAATTTCTATAATTTGCAATTTTGCATGAGTTTTTCGTACGGTCGACTGCTTTCTGTGAAAACACGCAGCGCATCAGCGATCAGCGCAATCTAAATTTCTATAATTTGTATGAATTTTTAGTTAATGCATATACGAGGGTCGTCAGTCGTGCTTTGTGTGAAACCACGCAACGCATCAGCGATCAGTGCATGCAAAACTTCTATCATTTGTTTGCGTTTTTAGTTGATACATGCACGACGGTAGTGCAGCACTCGTGCATTGCAGTCCGGCACCGGCAGTCGTGCTCTCGTGCTTTCAACCATTACATGTATTGCTCGTCTGCTCGTTTTATTGTAAATAACATGAGTAGGATTAGCAAGCCATGTATCCATCATCCAAACTCATGCACAAATTCATATTCGCAACTTGGCACTTGGCACGAGTTCTATAATGCTAAGGACTGCAACCCGTCAGTTCTCAACTTCCACTTTACCAGTTCACACGCATAACCTACGAGCAACAAATTATATATACTATATCTAGAGAGGACAAGCCCCCAGAAATCCGTGAACTCCGTGGCCCCTTGGACTTTGTTACAAAGGGTAAAGATTTTCGAAAAATTGCCCATGGAAACTTATTTTCTGAAAGTCTTGACTTTTTCTCGACAGAATTTGATTAAAAAATTTGAATTTTTGAAATGAGAAAGTTGAAAATCAGAGAATTTTATTAATTAGTTATTAATCAGTTCATAAATTAGATCTAGTAGACATCTCTTTGACACTCTAGCTTTGCCTTTCCCAATTGATATCGACCTTCCAATATAAAACAGCTAAAATAGGAGTCAGTATATCTTTTGCGCGCTTCCAAGACACCGACTCGTTCCCTTCATTCGCAACAAAATTCATGAAACTTTTTTTAAAAAAATATAGTAGAAAAGGTATTAAACTTACGACGTTTTCCTCATAGTGCTCTTCCGTTTGATAGAAGCGGTGACGATTGAGTCAGCAAAGAGGAAGAGTGCACGCTCCTTCCTAACATTCGCACTTGTGCAAAGTGTCACCACATCTTGTCGAACTAGATGACCCAAACCAGCTGTCCATCCTTCGATTTCAATTTCTCTATTATCATTCGGGTCTACTGAGGCGCAGTCAATGTGCACAGCAAACTTCTTAATTTTCTCGAGAACCAACATCAGCCGTGAATGGTCCTCGTGTGTTGGATCCGTGTGTTTTAGAAGCTCCTGCAATTTCCAAAAATATCATTTTTTAACTATACATTTTCATTTGAAAAATCATCATTTCTATAAAAGAAGGGCTTTCTAAGTCATGCAAGTCTTCCTTCGCTCTATTTCAATACACATCGTCTCAAGTGTCATTTAGGTCGAGTCCAAGGCTGTCAATCGTCCCGAAGCACCATCCCCATCTTTAACCCACAAACTAGCGTTTATTGAGTAAATTATCACCTTAATGAGACACATTCTTTTTTAATACATTTCAAATGCATTACATTTTCATAGTTTCCAGTTTCCTACCAACTGTGTAATAATTAAACGACAACAATCATACCCATGATTTCTTTTACCATTTCCTACAATAGCAGATAAGATTACTCACACTCCCTATAATTTTTCTCCAGGTAACTCCAAAGTCGTTAACGATAGAGACACCAGCAGTGAAAATAACAAACGGATCATAAAACACGCCAGCCTAATTGAATCTTGAAATTCGATCCTTTTTCTTTTATTTACTACCTTTAAATGTTACCTTTTCTTCGTATTATTATTACGCTTCAAAATTACATCTTTAATTCCACCAAACCACTAATAAACTACCACCTTCGGTTTCTTTTTTTGAAAGTTCGGGCATATTTTAATACAAAAGCCTCACTACAAAACAATAAGGCATCAATCAACGAAGGAAGAAAACAAAGGGGTAACATTCAACATTTCGAACCTAAGAAAAACCCCGTGCCTAAAAATTCGCGAAAAAAAATCGACTTGCGTCAACCAATATACAAAGAGTTATGAAAAAGAATATTTCTTTCTTTTTAAGTTGCGTATCGAAATTGACTTTAATTTCTTATCAAGAAGGAATTGCCTACCGGCTGTACAAAGGGTTTTCTCTCTCATCTTTAGAATTTTATAATGTAGAAGTCACTACAAAAAAAATTAGATTTCCAAGTAAACGGTTAACGAACAGGCAAATTTATTTCAAATGAAAAAGCTTAATAAAAACTTTTCTAATAATCTTTCCTATTTATCAATCAATGGACTTCTCTTCGAAGAAAAACAACTCCCAAGAGATTTTTTTGCTTCTATCAATAGTTTGGATTAGAAAGTACCAACTTTTCATCCCTTTTGTCCTTCAACTGCTATTTACAACTTAAAAT
>JAQFYJ010001074.1:0-10310 GCA_034694685.1 Isotoma anglicana | reverse complement strand
TAATATACACTCACTCTATACTTGACTTTTATAATAATATGATATATTTTTGTTGAAGTTAATATGTATGTATTATAATCTGATCATAACTATCGTTAATTAATGACAAGGTCTTTAGTGGTATATTTTAAAATACGCTAAACTAATTCCTAATTGGCCGATGCTTGATTTACTTAAATAGTACAATTGTATTATGTATGAGTTATTACAAACATTAAATCTAGTCAAATCTGGAAATTTGACATAAAGTCAACTATGAAGCTATTATTTTAAACTATATGAAGTTAAAATATATACAGGATTGAAAAGTCAGTGTAATTAGACAAAAATGAAATATTTGGTTCTTAAGGTTGAGACCGCATTATTGTCGTTTTTGTGGTGTGGTTTGTATCAGAATAATTATCCTTGCGTACATGCTTATTGTACCAAACCCAACAACACGATTTCCATTTGACTAATTTAAGTCAACCTGAAATTGCTAAAGTCCATACTATCTAACCTACCTAAATATATTGTCTTTAATGCTTTTCTTGATATGCTGACGAAGTCTTCAATCTGCAAATACCAAGGTCAATTTGGAAAGGAAAGGATATAAGTCTCAGTTGAACTCATTTCTTATGATTTTATGCTCCACCTCTACCTTCATGCATTATGTAAACAAGAAATTAAAGAGAAAAAGCGTGCAGGCAAGTATTTAATTTATATAATATTCAAATTGAATGAATAAAAGTATTACACTAGTAAAATAATACACACCAAAAACCTTGTTGGATTTTCAACTTGACTGGATTTTAGATAAGAGTTGCAAGTCTTTCCACAAAACACCCATAACTTGGCAAGAATGATTTTTGTTTCTGTTATAAATCGTTTAACTTCAATCAATCATAGTTTGTTTGTATTTCAAACCAAGCTTAAGCTTACTTACATTCCGTATAAACAGTTTTATGAGCTAATATGAATTTAAAAAATATTAAATTCACTGCAAATAATTTAAAGCCACTTCCATTCATATATGGTGTATGGAGTGGAGGAGAGTGTTTTAGCCGCATGTAATTTAAATACAAGGAAAAGCTATTTCTTTACAACTATAACTTATAAATAAACCCTTTTAAAGCCTGAAATATTAATGTAAAGAGAATTGAGTTTAGAACCCCGTTTATCTTATTGAAGTTTTACTTCTACTTTATATTTAATAATTAATAATATTTTATGACACAGCATAATTGGACTTAATTTTTCACCAAAATTCTAAAGGTTTTATGAAAAACAGGAATCAAGAACGTTATTTAATTATATGCCACCTGCGTCCAGGTTGGGTTTTCAATTGTTGTTGTTGTTAATTATACTTCAAATCTTTTTCCTTGATTCGAATTTTTATATGAAGTTGTCCCATAAAAAATAAAAAAGTATCCAAAGCAAATGTTCTTGTGAATAGATACATATAGGATAGAGAAATAATTTTTTATCGGTGCTTAGCGAGGTTATATGAAATATTTAAAGGAAACAATGACGATGTTGACGCTTTTACTCCAATTCTGAAAGAAGGCAATGAAGCGTAAAATTTCAAATAGATATAGTTTATTTACTATTTTCTTTATCTTAATAGGTCTGTTATTATTGTTTCATCTAGGCTGGTAAGCCAGTAAATTGTTTCGCTATAGTTGTAGGAACATTTTGGGGAATAATTGGCACATAAAAGTAAGAACGTGTAAGAAAAGAGATCAAACGAAACAGACTAAAGTGCCGAAATCTTATGGCTTTGTTTCCTTATAAAAAGAAGAAATATGGATTTTCTTTCCTTCGGACTACTAAAATATCAATGAACCAGTTAGAACATAAACTTCTTACACAGTAAAAAAACATTAAAATGGTGGTTTGATGGATATACATTATATTAACGCATCAACATTATTTAGTATCTTCTTAACAAAGCTAGCTCCTAAGCTATTCTAATTGAATATAAAAAATAAAAGGACGGAAAGCTTTAATTGGAATGACCTTTATGGTTTGTTATATTGCATGTGCTTATTTTTTAGCATTTGCTTGCAACATCAACATCCATTCCATTTCAAAGTATTTTTCAACAGTTACAATATATAGAAGTAAATCATTGGTTGGGTTCCATTTGAATAGATAGAAAGTTGTCTTATGAAGGTTTATTCAGTTTGATTGAAGAATTCGACGACGAAATTGGACGGGAAATCTTTTAATCCATCAAACAGAGAACGTTAATGTAAAATATAGTTGCAGGCTTCAGGCATCTCTCACTAAATATAAGATTGACAAGGTAACTTTTTTCCAAATTATTACCTAAAACATGAAAATAAATCTTTTGTGAAGGAGAAAGAATGATGATTGCGTGAATTTAGTGAGCTTAGAACGTTATAAACGGGAGATTTATCTTATTGCTACACATATGGGAATAGAAATCTTTTGTAGATTTCAGATCAGTCTCTTGGGTTGACAACATGCAATTTCATTTCATTTATTAGATGATCCTTTTGTGTACCGAACTTTATACGTATTGGAATTGATTATGTGACAATACCTCAAAAGGTTTGAATGCTCTTGGTCGTTTAGCCTTGTAATAGATGTAGGATGTCGCAGTCAGTAGTAACTTACTTAGATAACTTCCTTTCCTACGTGGTTGTAGTGTAGACAAATATGTAATGTTCGAGACTTGGATAGAACAAAACAGGGACAGAAAAGAGATTTAAGAGGATTCCAAATCCAAGCTATTCTCATTCTCTCTTTTTCCTTGTTAAAATATGTGTTGAGAAGATGCCAGAAGACGGATATTTGGTTTGAATTGGGTGCAGTAGAAATGGGATGGTTTTCAAGACTTTTCTTCATGATTGCTCCACAAATCCTTTCAATAAATGACAAATCGAATAGGGGAAGGAATGAATGAATGAGTGAGTACAAGAAAGTACGAACAGAGTACCCTATTTAATGTGAAGTTACCCGGGTAGCTTTCCTCACCCTCAGTGATAATATTAACCATATAGCATAGCATGACATACATGGCAGAACAGACGGGTATTTTACTTCTACAAGCCTCGTCAATTTTTCCCATCTTTCAACCAATTGTGTTTCAAGGGACACATTACACATTATATATCGCATTTCTGTATGCATTCTACCTAGCACATACTTATTGTTAGTTACATAAGTAAAAAAGGAATATTATTGCGCTCATGTATTCGTCGTTCTAATAGTTACTACTTACTGGGGAAATGAAAATGAATAAATTCCCCTTTTGCATCTTGCTCTTGACTGTCTTGACTAACACCCGGGTGAAGTTTAGTTCATGCAAGCAGGAGTCCAGGGTGCAAACTGTATAAGATAGCTTTTTCTCTAGTGCAGTACTATTTTGATTTCAAAATCCAATTTTGTATTCCTCCTTCGAGCCATTCATCCATTTTGTACGTATATAGAAGATTCAATGGAAGCAAAATAAATTTCTAAAAATTCAAAATGTTCGGATGACAGGAATTTCTCACCCCTTTTGAACACATGATGAGATGAGACGTTGTTCGGTTTCACTCAAAGATGAAGATTCTCAGGAACCCCGTTCATATATTTCATATTAGGCTAAGGTAGTTTTTCAAAGCCAGAGGTTTTTAAGAAGTATCAAACAGTAAGGCAATTTTAGAACAATGTAGAAATTGAACTGATAGAAAGATACAACATTTTTAACATATTATTTAAAATTACATTTAAAGGTTTTATATTTTATTCCATATGACAAGACACATTTTAATGACTCAAAATCAAATCTGTAATTTTTTTGAATTCCAAAGTCAGTATGAAAGTAAAAACAAGTCTCAATACCGTAAGATGCTTTACTTCGTCTCCCGTTAGCCACGTAGACAATTTGAAAATCATCTAGCTCACAAAAGCTAAAAAGCTTCTCTAATAAAAAATGAATCTTGCCGTATCAAAACGTATAAAAGATGGAGAAACAGAATCGTATCAAGTTTTCTAGTTTTGATGTCGCCAAGTAAAATAAAATCCTTTTTGTGCCTTCTTCAAAGATGATGTGCATTCATAAAGCAGAGCTTTGAGGGTGGTTGGAGCTTAAATAAAACAAGAAGCTTTTGTTTCGTTCAGTTTTTCTGTTAGGTTTGATGTGGCATAGCAGGACTTGCAAGAGAAGGTACCGCATATTATGCAAAGCGATTTTTTACTTTTACTTTGCTTTCCTTACTCTACTCATTGTTTCTCGAGTTGAATTGAGAACGAGTTAGACTGTTAGTGGTAGTAGAGATAAATATATTCTTGGTGCAACCAAAAGGTTATATGACTTGAATTACATCTTCAATAGCAATTTTTGGTATTATTTTTAAAAAGAAGGGTAAAAAATACTGTATCGAGTTATTTTATTATCATAAATGAGACTGAGGGGAAAGCATAAAATAAAGAAAAGTTATGAATTTTATTTTATTTAAGTAAATGGATAGAATGATAGTTGACTTTTAGTTGCGAAGGATTTGTATTTAGAACTATTCTGCTTTTTCTTATTCACAAAAAATAAAGCTCTTATTTATAGGATTATATTATTCTCAATGGAGTGAAATTGTTAGAAAGGATAGAGAAAGAGAATAAGAGAGCATTATGCAAATGAGAGATTGGATCGACCAAAATTGTAATGGTAATTAACAATCCGATTAATTACAGTACTGTTTGCTTTCATACGATATCATTAAAAGAGATGGAATCATCCTAATCATCATTACTGATGAAAATGCCATACACACAAAGACAACTATAGATGAGTCTGACATGGTGCTGATTCTAAAATTTGTATGTGGTGATTTACTAACTGCAAAGGGTTAGGGGTAGAAATACAACTTATATTCTTAGTAGAATTGCAATTTCCTAAGAGAAATATATAAACTGAATTCCACATCGTTCCAGTCGATGGGGAAATGCAGATGTTGCTCTTCATCCTTCTTATCTTCCTTTTTGGTTCCGATTCAGAATTTCAGAAATGGCATTTTTTGATGTAGGGGAATAAACCCTAACAAGACAGAGCTTTAGCAAAAGCGTCGGATTTCTCTTGAATGTCTGGATTATTTTTTTTGGAATCGGATTGTGCTAGGGAGTGAGAGCGGGACTTTCCCCATCTGGACATCATCATAACACAGATACATCTAAAGTCTAGGGGTCGTAATTAATTGGGCTATTAGTTTTGAAATCATAGAATATTGTTCAAGACATAAATCTCTCCCTTACGTAGGCAACAGTGAGGAGAAGAGGGTCAGTCAGCCTCTTGTTTCTCTGTTCATATATGCTTAACACACCTAAGGCTGAGGTAATGGTGAAAGCTGAAACGTGAAAGCCACTCTAGAAATAAAGCTGGTAGATGAGAAAAATATCTTCTAGGAAGTCGGACCTTCAAGCTTAGCTTAGTGACTTTCTGTGGCTTCAAATCTTCTCAGTTCTCTAATTTAAACATTTAACATGGCCTTGAATTACACAGTCCGATGATTGTACTAGGAAGAGCAAGGCACCTTAAAATATCCGACTCAAGATACTCATTTAAATAGGAAAGGAAAGGGGTGAATAGTTGTTAGGAAGTTCAGGAAGTTTTAACTGCAAGAGAAGTGTTAGATGCCGTGTAGTCATTTCATTTCTCTAATTATTCGCTGAGTAATTAAAACGAGAATGAGTTTAAATGGAATTACTGGAGAATCTAGAAGCATCATCGAGATTTGAGATCGAGCCTTTCCATACTCTTAGTAGTTTTAGTAGTCAGAAGACAATGAATGCACCATTGAAACTGATGAGGAGTTCTTCCTTCACATCCGGACTTATTTTCACTTGCACAACGAAGCTATAGTAGATGAAGATGCATCTTTATATATCCTTTATAGAAAAAACTGTGCTTTTTCTATTTCTCAACTTATCTTGTTCTTGACTTGATTGTCTCCTTCTCATGGTTGTTAAAACAGCAGGGGAGCATTATGAAATAGTCAGGAAGAAAGCAGGAAGTCCAAGAGTCTTCATTGGAAATTATAGTCGTGTTTCTTAATGAACACTGAAATAGTTCTTGACAAGGAACTTCGTTAGTAAAGAGAGCCAATTTCACATTTACAAAATCCCAAATCAAGCCATTAGTTTCTATTAAACAAAAGTGCAATGCAAATGAAAAAAACTTTTACTTCTTGACGAAATAGTAATTGTGTTTAATATTTAAATCTTAAGTATAATTATCCTGTTTTGTAATTAAGACACGAGCTATCTAAACATGTAATGAAACAATGAACAAAAACAATAGTTGGCTACTTGTCGCCAAAGTCTTGTCTTTCAAACTTTCACTGCTTTGTTGAGCAGTTGAAGTTGAGAAGCTGCAATTGTCATTTCCATTTTGTGGTTTTTTACAATTTGCTAAGACAAGAAGTTTTGGTAGTTTGCGTACTTTTTGATGGGAAAAGTCGTAGTATCGTTATTGGAGTGGAATAGTAATGGAAGAAAAGAGTTGGAATTGCTATTTCAGCAGTACTAAAGTAGCAGTAACTTTCGCCAGTGCTATTATAAGTAGCAAAGCTAGTTGATGGCTGATCTGAGGTTTTATCTTCTGACATGATCACCGCAATAACTCACGAAGTAATGAGAGTTTCCAAGTCCGATTACGAATTCATTACCACATCAGTCAGTCAGCCGGTAAAAGCTATATTCGTCGATTTCTACATATAACCTTATAAATGCGAGTTTCCTAGTATCAGAGCAGAGTACATTTCTAATAATATATTCTCTCTCGACTGTTGTAAAAGGTGGATTGAAAAGTTTACGGATTTAGACTAACTTTTGTGTTATAAAAGCTGCACGATATTGATTGTGTTGGCTTGTCTGAAACTACGAAAGAATCGTATTTCAGTAGAAGATTGAGTTTTAGTTTTAGTCAGGCAGGAAGGTCGGAAGGTTTGTGAAATCCAAATCTGTTGATCTATACTATCTTATCGCTTTTGTTCCAAAGATCGAATCTGTCGGTTAGTTATAACAAAGAATACCTATAATTTACGAGTTTAGGTATACAGCTAAAATGGTTAATTTGTCTAATGCTAAGTAGTAAGTAATCATTTTCCCTTCTACTGTTCTAGGATTTCTTTTGATGCATAGTTTCATTCGGTCGAATACCTGTCGGCCTGAATATACTCATCCGCTGATATCTGGTTTTAATAATCTGTCTGTTGCTTTAGTTTATTTCAGCTGCATTAAATTAGGGGATTATAGTTTTGTAGGATGTCAGCAGATGGATTCTGACATTAGTAGAGGGAGATATTAATTACTTGCAACATCGTTATCTTTATAATGATTAAAGACTTTGCTTTCGAGAACTTCTTATCTTGAGCTGCATATTATGCCTTTCGTCCAATTGAGGCTAGAATTCGTTCAAAGAAGCCAAAGAACGAGGATGGTTTGAAACAGATTATGAGTGACTTTGATGTACTAACCTTTTCACTGTACTCGCTACTTAAATATTACCTGAGGTTACAGCCGCAAGACAAGACCGATCTGTAAATTTATTACACTTAAAAAGGTAGAGAGAGATTGATGCTTTGCTCTTCAGTCAGATATATATTCTGCGGTGAGCAGGGGAGAAAGTTGGAGTATTGGTATATTATAGTTATGTGTTTGTTTTACCTCAAGTTACGAGTGATTTATGAGATGATTGAATATGAACAGACATGTTTATGACGAGATAAAAGAAACACTACTGCATAACTGCAAAATACTATAAATTGATTGCAAAGCTGGTTTTTTCAGGATACACAAGATTGTAAGTATGGGAAATAAGGAAGGTTAACTGCATGTCCTTGAAAAGCACGGTAAACTGGAAGTTGTCAAACAGACCTGAAGATGAAGGAAGCTGCAGGGTGAAAGTGAGACTTTTGAAATAGATAGAGTCATATTATAATTTTAGTAAGAACTTAGGGCATTGACAGAGAAGAATTTATAGTGGATTCGACACGTGCTTCAGGCGATGTCCTACGAGCACAGCGATCATCCTAAGGCCCAATGGGGAGAAAGAAAGCAGGGAACTTTGTCATAAAAATCGGGCCGAACAACGCATTGGACTCCCTATTAGGGTAATAACGATAAATTTTGTTTGCTACAATATCGAGAGAGGAAAGACACCCTGAGTTCGAGACGGAACGATGGTTGATTTTAGTAAGAACAAGTAGTGGAGTTTGGATATTATTGAATGTTTTCTATGTATTATTATGAACCATGTTAACAGTAAACCAAGTTTCCTTTCCGTTTTATCCATGAGCGTTACTTTTTTTTTCTATAACCAACCATACGCACCCTTTGAGTGTACGACCAGACCAAAGAACTTGGACGCTTTCAATTCTTCGGATCAAATTCCAGCACACTTTTACTACTTTAGGTTACTTCGACTAATGTAACGTTGCATCGCTCTTGAGTCAAAAGTCCAAGCGTGAGTCCCATTCTCCCCAGCTTGTTTGTTTTCCGTTCTCATTTCCTACGTTAAAAAAATTCGGTTTCTACTCGTCTGAAGAGAAAATAAGTTCAAACATGCGGGAACTCTTTGGGGTATTTCAATTCCAATAACGAACTTGCTCTTGCTTTATATAGTTTAGAAACAAGTTCCAAATTCTGTATTAGAAATAATGGCAGAATGCTAGTCACTTGTGCAATAGATCGACCTAAGAAGGGAGGAAGTTAACAAAGGGTGGGACACTCACCCCGGTTTTGTGTGAACTGCATCTTTTAACGAAGTATAGGTATAAGCTTTTAGTTGAACTTCAATCGTGTGCTTTTACCCACACCGCCAGTCCACCACCAGATATCTATAGAAGGTCGAGGTCGATCAGTTAGTCCACGCCGTGGCAAAAGGATGGATGAGGGAGACCTCTGATCCAACTTTGTCAAGGAGAAAGCACGTTTTCATCGGGGATATAATTTAAGCTTTGGTGCATACGATTTATAGTGCCTTGTATAATCTATGTAGTCTACTAATAGGTAATGATGTTATTGGATTTGTTTAGAAATATATCAAGAAGTATCTTTACTTGCTCAAACTTCGTAAGACCCTCCAGACTTTGTGTAGACAAAGGATATTGAAATTTCTAAAATTAATGAGATCCTAGGATAACGGATTTTAGGATTTCTGATACAATTTTCAAGAAATCATGTCGCCCACAATTCGGTAACTTAAGTTGGAAGTTTTAACTGAAGAAAATAACATTCATGCATGGAGGGACTGTACAAGTCACTGTTCACGTCCTACTATATTGAATTAGATTGGATAAATGTGCATATGAATTCATGAATGAGGACGATGAGATATTTTAATAGTGCATCTGTTTAAAATTATAATACGAGGGATGGAGACATTTGAATATTTTACGAGAACTAAAACCTTAAGGAAACCTGTTTTTTATAGAAAGTAAGGGGGATCTACTCATCTTCTATCATTGGAGGATAGCAGAATGAATGAATGAGTAAGAGCATCCAGGCATCAAGATATCGCCTACTCGTCGTATGTTTTCCATTCAATTTTTGAACTGGATGGTACTTCGAAGATCTTACCCGATAGAACTTTCATATAATACTAGCTTTATGTATTTTTAAGAGAAAGCTGTTTAGTTATTCAAGTGCATGAATGTAAGATATCGTTGTTGAATCTATTATTATGAAAGTTTTGTGGGTTTCTTATGTCCTTGTGTGCTCTGCTTTAGATGCATGAAAAAAAGAACGCAGAATGAGAATGAATGAAGACTTGGTTATAATAGCGAAGAATAAAAGTAGTAGAAAGTACAGAGAATGCATTAGTATTATCATGAGATAAATGGAGATGGCATCGACCACACGAAAAAAGGGACAGCCAAGGTAGGCAAGCGTTCACAATCAAGACGAATAAAAGGATGAGAAAAGAATTGTGTCCAAATGCTTTCTTAACTTTTGTATGACTTTCTCCTCCATAAACTTATTCAAGATCAGCTGCTACTTACTAATACTGCACTTTCAATATTATAATATTGCATCAGAAATTTTCATATTCAAGAGTAGGTAAATGTATTTTGATAGTATACGACTTGTAAAACAGTTGAAAAAGAAAGTGGTGGAGAAAGTTTGTACATTTTATTAAGTTGTTGGCTGTATTAAGTGAAAGCACCAATGAAGTACTTCAACACTGATAGACTTGAAGTTACTATAATGAGGTCGTATGTGTCCTGTGCACAATTGCTGATATTGGTTTAACTCTGACTGAGTAAGAAAGATCTCTTGGTAAAATGGGAATGCGGCGAAATACACAACGTGTTATGTAGCGAAAA
>JAQFYJ010001073.1:0-10312 GCA_034694685.1 Isotoma anglicana | reverse complement strand
TTAATAATAAAAGTTCATCCTTTCTTTCATCATTAGTAATTGGGTCAGATTAGGAGGTAATTTAATTAATATTAATTAATTATTATATAATTAATTTTAAGGTTTAAAATTAGTTAAGATAAATAAAATCATTAATGGTTGACTGAATTTCGTCTGTAAAGGTCAGACGATAACTGAATAAACTCAACTGAGTTTTAGGTTAATAGAATAAATTGAAATCGCTTAAATAAATAACTATTTAACTATAAACTTTAATTGTGGTTGTCCTAATTCATTTGCCATCAAAACATCCTGTATAGGAGTGGATTAAACCGACAAATTATTCTCAAGGTAGTTAGTCTAGCACTGAGAAAGGACTCTTAGAACATAATTATTGCTTCATAATTCTCAAACAAAATTTCTTTTCGTTTCATGTTATAATTCATTGTTTAAGAATTTAAATTTTATCGCAATTTGAGTTCCTTAAGGGCTTCAGACTAAGAAAATCCTTACAAATTGGCGACCCAAAGGCCCTCTTTTGATCAAATGAATTAGAAGTGTACCCTTAGGTACCCTTGTAAATTGATAATAGAATCGTTAAGAAATCGTTTAGCTTCATGTATTTGAATTAAACCTAGCAGTGTAAATTCTCATTGTTTTTGAGTTAAGGGACTTAAACTCATTTAAATCAGTAAATTTTTTTTTTAAAAAAAAGCAAACAAACTGCACATTATTTACAAAAATCACTGAGTCCATTACTCGTACTTGTTGAATTGGTAAAATTCATCAGCATAGTAAAACTGAGAACAGGTCATTGCCGGTTCTTCAAAACTGCATAATAAAAACGATTAGTTACACAAATTATGTAGTAAACCTCAATTTAAATAGAAACTTTACTTTAAAGCAAATTCAAATAGTTTAGATTCATTTTTCTTTTGTCATCGCTTATTCATTTTTACTATTGTTCATTTAAATAAATAAGTTAGACTGCCCTTAAAAAGCGGCTGGTCTCGACTCTAATAATTCCTCACAACCTTATTGTGAATAAAGAATAGAATTTACTTTGCAATAAATTTACTTTCTTTACCGAATGAACTTACAACTGACTATTGAATTTGATCATCTTTTCCATAATTTGAGAGGTCAGCTTTGTCGTTTGAATTTTAGTGATCAATTTTTGGAAGATTTAGTTAATGCAGGCATTCTGAATAACGAACAACGGTACAGAATATTTTCATCTCCAATTCCAACAATATACAGCAGGTTTAGAAGAGCAATTAGATTTTTGAATATTCTGTTTGTTAATCGAAAGTATCGAGAGTTCGTTGCATTTATACGTTATTACTATTATCATACCGAAGGATTAGAACGGTGGGATAGAGGTTGGCTAGAAATATTCAAAGTAGAATTGAATACACGACTACTGAATTATCCATTAATTGTTCAATATTATAATTCCATACGAATTAGAGCTTGGGCTTAGAATTTTCTCTCTTTTTATGAAACGCGTTAATTTTCTAAATTAAATAAATGAACGTTCTAGCATGGTAAGACGAACTCGTAGTGTTTTATATAGAACAGATTCGCCTTTGTCTACCTCACCTCGCACCCAGAGTGCTGCTAATTGTCAATCGACCCCAACAGGGCGTCCACTTCCTGAGAATAGATCAATTAGTTTAAGGGATAGAAGAAATAGTGCAATAGTTAGTAATATGGGTTCAAGGGCTCAAGCGAATATTCCACCTGCACCTCCTCTGCCTGAAGATAATGGTCCAAGCACTTCAAGGTTAGGGGCAGGTTTAAATAGGCAGCCGGTGGTAACAGTAACTACAGCATCTAACGTTTCTTTACCCCCTATTCCACCCATTATAACACAAAGTCAGGGTAGGAATACTCCTAATAATGCTCTCAGAGTTCCAGCGTCTGTAGCTAGCGATCCAGTTCGAAATTCCGAACCGATGTATCGATCCGATCCAGTCCTTCATTCGCACTTTAGAAATCCGATTCCAAATTGGGAACAAGAAGCTGATGAAGAAGTTAGACGAATAAGACAAGATTTTAATTCATCTTTAATAGATAGAATTAATGAGATGCAATTCCGGATACCTAATAATGGTCGTGGTAACTCCCGAAATGGTGACCCTAACGCTTCCTTCATTCCTTCAAATAACAATACGGGATTAGAACGACCAAGGTCATCCCGGAGAATAGAAAACCCGCTACAGGGTTATGGCATTTTTGGCAACTCTTCGGATAGACGGAGAAATAATCAGTTACCCATTTTCAATGCGGCGGCTGGTATTTCTTCTCTTCCGCAATCAGTGTCAATTAATAGATCAAATCGCGTAGATTTTGGCTTATTCCCTACACCTATTAACAGAAATCAGCCGCCGACCTATAGTCAGGCGGTTGAAAACTCACAAGCACTTCGTTCAGTGCCTCGTGAATATAATTATAATATTCCACCACCAGTTTATGCACAAGCTAATATTAGTCAGGCTCCAAATGGATATGTTACTTCCGCTAACAATGAAGTTCATCGACCTATACCCTCTGCATTTGTCCAACAACAATCAAACAATTCGTATCCCCAAGGTCCAAGGGTCCAACACCAAATTAATAATTCAGTGCCTTCTTCATTTGTACTAAACCAAGCACTTCCACAGCCAGCACATATCAATGGTAACAACATGGGTCAACATTATCCAGTACATTCACAACCTCTTGCGCATATCAACCATGCAGAATTAAACAGTCGACATCAATATAACGAAAGACAAGCTGTAAATGACAATATTCTACCAATTCGAAATCTACAACAAAATTCTGAAGCTGACAACAACTATCATCCTTACGAACATCGCAATTTCCATGAAGAATATGTTCCACAACGGTCAGCATATCAGAATGGTTCCAGCCGTGCTTATCAAAATGCACCTCAGCAAGACTATCGTTATGACCCTCAAATTTACCCAAACAGATTTCAGGAGTCGTTTCATGCTAGACCGGCAGCCGTGCATAATGAACCAGCTCGATTTCAAAACGAACCATATCCACACAATTATGACCAACCCCAAGCCAGACAATACTACAACAATCATAATGATGATCGTCAATACAACTACCGTGAATTTAACCGTAATAATCAAGACGAGTATGTTCATCAACCTCGTAATTTTCAAAATCACTACAACAACGGTAATCATGCCATGCAAAATGAACAACACCCAACACGTCATCTCAAGTCAATGAATATCCCACATTATTCTGGTGCAGCTGAGACCAAAACCCCTTACGATTTTCTAATTGAGTTAGACAAATACAAAGTAATAGGGCGACTAACTGATGAAATAATGCTTCGAGAAATCATTCCCTTAGCTTTAGAAGGTCAAGCGTACTATTGGCTTCGAATAGAATCAAGTCATTCTCCTTTTGAAGATTGGACTGATTTTAAAAACAGATTTAGACGTGAGTTTCAAGCACTCGGCTATGAGTATGAATTAGCCAAAGAGTTAGATGCTAGGTCACAAGGTCAAGATGAACCTTTGTCTTCCTACATTCGAGTCATTTTAGACTATTATGACCGATTAGGAGCAACCCCAACAGAAGAAGAAGTAGTTCGACGTGTAAGACGAAATATGCATCCGGAATATTTGCACATTCTGCAGGGTAGAAGAATTGACACATTAAGGGATTTAATGAACGGTGCACTTGAAGCTCAGGAAATAATGAAGGCATATAAGACCTACAAACCACCTCCAACTGGAGCAGCCATCGAACCAACGTTACAATGGAAACCAGTAGGAAAACCACTGCCAACTTATAATCAAGAACCCCGAGCATTTACAAAAATGTCAGATTCAGCACCACCTAAATTACATCCACATGCAGTCGACCCTTACACTTACTTTCACGCAGATCAGGCAAGAAAAACAGTCGCTTTTCAACAACAGCCAGCACAACAAAGACAAGACAATTACAATCGTCCTTCCACTCCAACTACATCAACTTCTGCAGCTGTCCCTAATCCATCTTCACCCCGAAGACCAAGTACCCCTGTACCACCCAACGCTTGTTATTTATGTGGTGATCCAACTCATTATAAGCCAAATTGTCCCCTTAATAAAAACAAGAGTCCGGGAAACGATCGGACCCTCCCGAGTCCCTCAAGGAGGTGAAGCGGGAGGGCAATAATACTTGCTTAAATACAGGTGATTCTGAGTCCTTGAATAGTGTCGAAGAACCCTATATACCTATAGAGTTATTACAAAAACAGTTTCCAGCATTCACAGATAGTGGTTCCACTTGTTGTACTTTAGGCGATCCAGTTATTCCATTATTACATGAGAAAAATTTAATTCCAGACAGGTGTAACAGAACTATCAATTTGATTTCTGGACAAATTCCTTGTCGTCATGAAATTACTCTAGATGTAGTTTTCCGAGATAAAAATTACACCATTAAGTTTCTAATAGTTCCTGGTCAAAGCAAAGCTGTATTATTAGGCAGGGATTTCCTAAAGCAAAGTCAAATCGGACTTCATACTGGGTTAGGAGGTTATTCTTTGTTTAACCCCAATCTTCAAATTATTCCGTTTTTGCCTAAGCCAGATTCTGAAGTAATGCTTGGAAAGTCAATTTTGAATAAATTCAAATTACTTGATAACCTTAGTGGTATGGCGGTTGAGTTCAGTAATGAAATCTTGGCTATCTATGATAAGCCAATGTTTTCACAACTAGAGCAAAAACTGCCTACTACTTACATTGATGCTTGTGTACAATTACATAATTTTATGTACAACCATTTCAAAACCCGTAAATTAAAATCTATCGCTTATCAAATCCCAAAAATTAGCCAGACTCCCATTAAAAATAAAAAGCAGAAAATCAGTTGTGAGGAAGTATTAAACATGTGGGAAGACAACCCTTGTATTACTCCCAGACGGGTAGAGGAAATTCTTGCAATTTGGAACACGTATGAAGACTATAATAAGTGTAAACCAAAACAAGAGAAAACACCCCAAGCCCCATTGTTCGAAAATTTACCTGATTTTCTATCTGCCCCAACGTACCTTACAGACAATCAGAAAGATACACTTCGAGACACATTGTCTGAGTTCAAAGACATTTTCTCTTCTAAACCAGGGCTCTGCCGTCTCTATCAGCACAGAATTGAGACAGGCGACGCTCTGCCTACTCCAGCGCATCTTCGTCCAATGAGTGTAGGACAGCGTAGTAAATTTGATTCAGCCTTTAACGAATTATTAGATCTGGGAATTATCGAGCCTTGCCCTCCTACCCCATTTTGTTCTCAGGCGTTTACACTTCCAAAACCCGACGGAACTCAGCGCTTTGTCGTTTCTTACACCGATCTCAACAAGATTACGGTACCTGACAAATATCCAATTCCTAGAATGGATGACATGTTAGCTTTTCTTGGAGACTTCAAATACATTTCAATATTTGATCTTGCCAAAGGATTCTTCCAAATAGAAATGTATCCGGCTCATAAAGAGAAAACAGCTTTTATCTCACACCGTGGTATGCATCAGTTTACAAGGATGCCAATGGGTTGTATTAATGGTCCGAGTACTTTCATGAGAGTTGTCGACACAGTTCTAGGTGATTTAAAATGGAAATGCTGTATGGGCTATTTTGATGACATAATCGTAATGAGTAAGTCATTTGAAGAACACGTAGAGCATCTAAATCTAGTACTAGGTAGAATAAGAGATGCAGGTTTAACGATTCATCCCAAAAAAGTACAATTGTGTAAACAAAAAATAAAGTTTTTAGGATTTATAATAGAAAATGGAAAGTGTTATCCAAATCCATCTAAGGTTGAGTGTATTAATAATTACCCTCGTCCAAAAAATATTCGACAGGTTAAAAAGTTTATGGGTTTAATGTCTTTTTATCGTCGATTCATTCCTAAATTAGCCAGCGAAGCAAAACCCATATTAGATCTTCTGAAAAAAGATGTTAAATTCAAATGGTCGGAAGAGTGCTCTTCTGCTTTTGAAATTTTAAAACAGTCAATTACCGAATTGACCAATCTGCACCTTCCTAATCTTGATGCCCCTTTTATAATTTCATGCGATGCTAGTTGTGTTGGACTTGGAGCTGTTTTGAGCCAAGAAAAGGATGATTTACGTTATCCGGTTTGGTTTGCTTCAAAATCTGTTTCTCCACCATTATCACTCCAGGGATCTACCATTTTAGAATTAGCAGCTGTAAACTGGGCAGTGAGGAAGTTTTCAAAATTTGTTGAATACACCCGTTTTACATTAGAAACCGATCACTCTGCTATACTTTGGTTAAAAAGAATGAAGGAACCTACAGGCAAATTAGCTCGATGGTTACTTGAATTACAACAGCACGACTTTGTTGTAAAACATAGGCCAGGTACTAGCAGTATTATGCGTGTCCCTGATGCTTTAAGTAGAATTGATGAATCATTTTACATAGACATTGATAGTTCGTTTTGCCGACAACTCCTTTTAAAAGAGCAGGCTAAAGAGGAAATTATTTGTCAAGTAAAAGATTACATTAATTCCAAATGTTCGATTAAAGACCCAGTACAGTTAAATAAGATTAAAACCTTAGCGGACAGAACTTATATTTGTGAAGACGGTTTACTTAATCGTAACGTTGGTCCCAAATACAAGTTATGGGAAGATGAGAGTATGTATTGGCGAATATGGTTACCTATTTCTCTTGTTCCCAAGGTCCTAGCAATATTCCATGAGTGTGTCATCTCAGGCCATTTAGGAATTCGCAAAACGTATTTAAGAATAGAAGAAAAATTTTACTGGGTTGGAATGCGCAAAGATATTACTAAATTCGTTAGAAGTTGTAAAAAGTGCCAGGAAATTAAAATAAGAGCATTGCCAGTCGCTCCAGCTACTTCTTATGTACCCGAAGCTCCTTGGCAACTCATTTTTATTGACTTAATGGGTCCATATCCAAGAACAGTTAGAAATCACACATATTTGCTATGCATAGTTGATGGTTTTACAAAGTTTGTTGAAATGTTTCCCTTAAATTCACCAACATCAAAAAAAGTCATTGACTGCATTTGGCAAGTTAGCTGTAGGCATGGGTTTGCAAAAACTATTGTCAGTGACAACGGAAGTCAGTTCACTAGCAAATTGTATCTTGACTGGTGTAAAAATTTGGGAATATTTACGTTTCACACGTCAGCGTATCAAGCACAAGCAAATGTGACTGAACGCTACAATCAAACTGTCAAAACTATGATAGTTGCATACATTGAAAAATGTAGGGATTGGGATTTGCATCTTAATGAAATAGGGTTAGCATTAAGAACTGCAGTCAACGACTCTAGCGGATATACACCTGCCTATTTAAATACAGGTAGACAGTTTCGACACCCTTTTGATAATATATTAGGCATAAACAGTGAGAAAGTGGACATAGCTTCATTCGGGGAAAGAATTACTTTAATTCATAATGCAGCACGCGATAACCTTCTCTTGAATTCCGAAAAAGGGCTTAAATCATACAATAAGTTAGCCAAAAATCGTGAATTTAAAGTAGGGGATGCTGTTATGTATCGTACTCATTTTCTATCCGACGCTTCCAAAGCATTTACTGCAAAATTGAGTCCACGCTGGGAAGGCCCTTATGAAATTATCTTTAAAGTGTCAGATATATCATTTGATTTGAAACACAGTACTACAGGTCAACTTGTAAATAAAGTACATGTGAATGACCTTTTTCCATTCGTTGCTTCAAACATAGTGTAAAAAAATAAGTCTTCATTTGATATAATTATCAAAATTATATTAATATGTTTTTTGGAATAAAATCCACTGAAAAGTGCACAAAATTCTCTTAAAAACCCTTTTCGAGAATTCAAATTTTAAAATTAAGTTAAATTAAAAAATAACACATTTTGGGAATAAAGAATAGCTTTTACTGTTTTTTTTTGCAGATAAAAATGAATTATGCTGCAATAGATAGCAACATATCGTCATCGAAATTTTATCGACGAATAGTGCGAAAGATAATTAAAAATTATCCTGAATTATCTCCTAGAGATCACAGTAAAACCGCTAAAGCTATCATGGAACAGGTTTTTCAAGCCAAAGATTATTTAGACGATGCAAGAAATTTTAGTCTTCCTAGAGTAGAAAGGCGTCAAGCGGAGAATAAGGCTGAAGATTTACTTTCCCAAATCAATCTTATTTTGTGTCAAACAGAATCCTAATTTTGCATGCATATTACTTTTAAAGCAATAAACCATGTACAATTTATTATTGAAATCTAAATGATATTATTTACCTACTCTCTAAGAAATCATATTGCAGAGTACTATTTAAATTATGTCAATTCATTTATTCAATTCTTAAAGATTTTGAATTTGAGCACAAATGAACAAATAAACGTATGACTTTTTGAAACTTTGATTTATATAAAACTATTATATTAATTCAACAGAATTATGTCTTTATCCCGAGCGAAAGTCCTAAGAAGTTGGCATCGATTGTCTCAAAAAAGTTCTCAGGCTGGAATTGTCAATATTGGCGTCTACCTATCCGAGAAAGATACTTCCGGTGATGATTGTCCAAAGATGCCATATTGTCCTTCTGCCGTTAAAATAACGGTTACCAATACCAATCAACGTACTGTTATGGTCAATGAATTCGGGCAACCTATTTTAGACCGAAACGTCTCAAATTGTTTCCCAAGAAACTCTGAACTCAAATTCAATTCCCCGAAAGGACTTTTCCAAACTGATTTTGACAATTTCCATGCCATTATGACTCAACATGTTCCGTTCGACATTCCTGAGATAATTTTTGAAAATTTTTCAACTCCTTCCGAATTCGATTTCACCCACGATTTGCCTGAAATTATTTTTGAAAATGTTTCAACCCCTTCCCAATTCGACTTCCCCAGCGATTTACCTGAGATAGTTTTTCAAACCAATCCTACACCTTGTATTTCTTCTCCAAAACGAAAGGTAGGATCTAGTCTCGATTCTATTAAAATAGATTTTGTTCGCAGGCAAAAAGAAATTAAGGAGGAAGAGAAGATTAAGGCAGCTAATACGATAAATAGATATCTCAGTAAAGAGCACGATGACTATAATAAGGGCTTTAAAGAAGGTGTCCGTTCCGAAAAGGCTAGAGCAAGCTTAGAGCGTATTAAGCAATTCAATTATGAGGACGCTATACTTAGGGAATCAAGTGAAGTTCCTATGAGTTCTCCAACGAACTCTCCACCGAATAGGTCATCTTCCTACCCAAGACCACCGTCACCCATTTTTACACATGTTCTTCCTTACTATCCTTTGCAAAATCCGGAACCAAATGTCAATGTTACTCCTTCCAAGCGTCCAAAAAGGCTTTCCCTTCGGAAGCCTCGAAAGTCTTTAGCCACTACAGCATATTTTATACAGAGAGCCCGTAAATTGGCTAAGCTTAGGTTAGCTCGCCAGCGTCAGGCTGAGGAAAAATTAAAAAGTATCCGTTTACCATCTACAAATCCTCAACCTATTCCGAACGATCGAGTAGTCAGTAGTCAGGGACCCCCAATTTCCCTTAGTACTCCTACTCCCCAAATTTTCCACACAAGTAAAACTTCCACTGGTTGTGTTTTTGAGCGTTTTTGAAACAATCTTATGTTAACGTATATAATCCTAATTTATATTGATTGAACAAATAAATTTGCTCATGTTATTGCGTTAACTAATAAAAATGTTGTCAATTTATAGTATTGTCCTAATGAGGTTTTTCTTTAAAAATAGAGAGAGCAACAATGAATCAATCTCTAACATTTCTTCAGCGTAAAAAATTGGCTAACCAAAAATGGGGAAAAGTTTTAATACGACCACAAGAGGCGAATGTGAAATTCAGGGATTTTCGTCAAACAACTTATTCCTATCCATTTCATCTCGTCCTTGAACACCCCTTCAGAGAAGCAATTTCTAATTGGTCTCCAACTAAGCTTATGCTTCAGTCTTTGCCTATTCCTTGTTGCAATATTAAAATGGTCGTCGATTCTAAACCTGAGCTGATAAAACTGGCAAATGTACTGAAATCACAAATTGTAATTGCAGTTGATTTCGAATGTCACAACGACGATACTTTTCTTGAATATATTTGCACAATTCAAATATCAACTTATGAATCAAACTACATCGTTGATTGTTTAGCTCTTTTTGCTGAAATTAAAGAATTTCTTGGTCCAATCTTTTCCAGTCAGGATATTCTCAAAATTGTATGCGATGCAAGTGGGATTCGTGATCTTCAGAGAGATTTTTTAATTTACTGCCAGGCTGTTATTGATATTCAAGAAATATATTG
>JAQFYJ010001072.1:0-10312 GCA_034694685.1 Isotoma anglicana | reverse complement strand
TTCTACTGAAATACAGTTAAAGGTTTTAAACGTATTAGTTCCACTACTTGGTTACACCCGTTTGATATGGTTTATTCTAGTTATAAATAATATTCTTTTCAAAAAGCATCATTATCATTGTAAGAACTATTGCCAAATGTAATAGACTCAATCAAAAGGCAGAGCGTTTAAAATTTTTTAATTTGAATTGTACTATTGCCCTTAAAATTTACATTTTCCTTGTAGCTTGTCGTAAACAAAACTCAGAATTGGAAATAATTTCTAACACGTACTCATCTCTATCAGTCAGGTATAAGCCTAAACTTAACCCTTTTAGTTACCAAGTTTATAGAAGTCAAAGACTGAATAAACGTATGAGAAAAATACGATTCTGTGCATAGTTTGTACTAATAAAAAGCATGCAATCAATTAATTTATTCTGCACCTGCATATTATATATAATTTACTCTTTAATTATTAATACCGATGCACCCAAACCCGCAGTTGCTTTGTCAAAGAGCTTTTTTTCCCTTTTTTCAACAACTTATGCAAGTAAGCTATGAATTATTCTATAAAATTCTCATGCGGCAAAATCAGTACTTTTCCACTTACCTGGTATTAAAAAATCATTTAATGAAGTGTTTTGCAATGCACTGAATTGAAGATAGCGTTGCACTTTTGAACAATTTCTTGCAATTTTATATAATGATTTTTTTAATGTTTGAAATTTGCGAACTGCCAAGTGAGTGAGTAGTTAATGCAGAAATTAGTATTTAATAATGAAATGCTGACAGGATTAACCCATTAAATCCTTCGTCATGGTAAAGACCGTGACATGTTTGAAACAAAATTGAATTTTTTATCAATCCGGCTGTTTTGTATAATGTAAAGTAAATTACTTATCATTTGTATTTGTCAGATTTTTATGACATTTATTTATGTAACATTTTGGATAAAGAATGCAAACAGAAAAAAACAAAGTCATCTTCCATTCAATCGCAATCAGGAATACAATAGGAGAAGGTCATGGCCCTTCCTATTATTCGATTTCAATTGTATACACACAAAATAAGGTATCGCTGAAAATTTGACAATTTTTGTTAAATATAATATAGCTTAAACTCTGACGCAAGACATCCAAAATCGAAAAGACTATGAAGATAAAAATACCTCTAACGAAACACGTCGCCTTTACTACAAATTACAAACAAATTATCTAAAGATGACCTTATTGTTATCATATTCTGGAAGTTACGGGAATTCATATTTCAAAGAGATAAACACGTATTTGGAAATGTTGCCAATGTACGCATCAAAATAAACTGAAAGCTTTTGTGACAAAAGACTGCCTATAGTGCCTATTTAGATTTTTGAGGATGTAAGGTCTAAGGACTTGAGGAAATGAAAAGAAGAAGTTGGGAATTTCGAAGGGTACTTTGCGAAAGGAAAATAGTTAAACAACAAAAATATCACTACAGTTGATGTAATTTGTTCATGAACAAATTACATCAACTGTAGTGACATTTTATATTAAATGGTGAAATGACGTCAGTTGGTTTATAGCTTAGCCTGTAAGGGTCAAGATGATGACCATGTGCAAAGTTCATTAAAAATAAAAGTTATAAATCATCGTGTGCGTGTGATTCAATCAGAATAAATTTCGGCTAGCAGGCTAAAGCCATAAACTGACCAAATGTCATGTCACCAATAACTCCGATATCTTGCCTTTTTCACTATTTTTGCAAACGTAGTTGACATTATTGCTTTAAAAACTTTAAAATAATATGAAGTAGAAAGAAGTCCGTCCAATTTGAAACACATAAAGACTTTAGTTTAAAAGGCGATTATTTCGATATTAATGGCATTCAGTTAAATTCTATAAGGAAAAATTAACATTACACTTTAGTTTCAGAAGGCAATTATTTCAATATTTACGGTAATATGAAAAAATGTTCTCTAGCTATGCTCATGTTACCCCAACATGCAAAAAAGTGAAACAAAAATTGTTACAGCTTGATTTCGAGCATATTACATGTGTAATTTTAATAAACTTCCCATATTTATGTGTTTTTAAATTGCTATTTAATTGCTTAGATGATTAGGTAATAAAATTACTATCATGCTGTTTTTAGACTATCTGAATTATGAATTAGGTAATTCATTACACAAGCTTTGCTTATTTGCATCGAAGATGAGTCATAAGTTTAAAAGTTATTTTTGTAAATTTTTAGGAATATCAATTGGCTATCAAGTTATCGACGACCACAAAATAAAAATTGAAAAGAACACCCTCGACTTGATAATTAATTAATGTTGCATTTCAAAAGAAAAAAAATATGCTTCTCGATCTGTCTAACATTTTACCTTTTTTCATGTAAGGAGAACAATTATACAATACAAGTATAGTACCTGTCTGTACCATACACTTTATGTCAAGCGCTATGTAAAATTTTACTTCTTGAAACTGAAGATGTTTATTAACAGTTCAGTTTAAAAAAATCAGAAACATGAACGTTCCAAAACTGTAATAAGCTAATAACAAATCTTTTCATAGAGTTGACAATTTTTCAAAAATGGGGTATAATTCATAATTACAATGCGTACAAGACATTCTTACTGGACCTTCCTTTACAACGTGTCCATTACTAATGAGACCTTGAGACCAAACAATCATAAAATCTTTAATAATGGTTAACTTCTATTTTAAGTAATTTATTTCGCGAATCTTCACTTACCTGCTGAAAACTCGTAGTTAAAATAAAATGATGTTAAAAATTTTTGAGCAGAACAAAAAAGAAGAATATTTCACGAAATGTGTTTGACAGTGAGTGTAGAATGATCTTGGTGTGTAACTTAAAAGGTCACAATTGTGTGCAGCATTAAAATTTGATTTATATTAACAATTTTTGATCAATATTTATGAACAATCGGTTTGATATTTAATTGAGAATTAAAAGGCACATGCACTGCACACCGCACTGGTATCACTCAACCCCACAAAAAAAAGTTTGAGCCCGGTAACAAAAGAAATACAGGAAATATAAAAGATTGAAAGAAAGTTAAAAAAATTGAAGTATTTTGAAATCTGTTGTTATTTTTTCGAAAAACTTAAATCGGTTTAAAAAATTTGGACGAGCTGTGTTGCATTAATCTTTTACAACGGATTTCCAAAGTGAATATGGTGAGATTATTTGTTTCTTTTCGTATTTAGTGTGTAGTGTTCAATATTGTGGGTTTTATTTAGTTCTTTTTGTTTTCTTTTTTTAGCTTTTGTTTGTTTTTGTTTTCTATTATTGTATTCAAGGATTAATTTAAAATTGAGTTGAGTGTGATTGTTGTCTTGTTGTATAATACTTTGTCAGTGTCAGCTCATGGTTATTCAATAGTTGTGATATAATAATTAACAATTAACCATATTGTTAATTGTTATTGCGTAATACTCAATCAGTGATCAGCAATACATAATAACATGTCATGTAATTGGTTGAGTGATGTTGTAATGTTGTTAAAAGGTAATTTAAATTCGAAATCGTTAAGCAGATAGAGTCAATAGAATACTTTCGGTAGTCGACTAAGTCGACCATGTGCTACTGACTGTTCATTTATTTCATAGATTAACATCGATTTTTATCGATGTTTTCTGTTTTCTAAAAAAATAAGTTGAAACAATATTATTGTTCACGATCAAACTTCAATCGAACGATCGATCGATTTCAATATTCTTAATCGAATGTGTCACGTGCCGGCTGATATATTAAAATTTTTAATGCGTTTTTTTCATTTTTATGCTGTATTTGGTATGTCATTTTAAAATTTAATAGCTTGGTTGTACGTTGTGTTGTACTACATGTTATTCATTGTTGTATGCATATCTGCATACATGTAATGTCAACTTTTTCGGTATGCAAGGAATGAATAACATTAAATTTTGCTTACAATTTTTAGGATTTTTTTTATTTTGTTCAAGTAAAATTTACGTTCTTATTTTTGCGTCTGAATTTCTATAATGAATGTGTTTTATCGTTTTAACCAATCCTTTCGGCTCAGTTTTTTTATCGGCTGGAGAATCAACGTTGGTCTAGACTAGAATAAAAAACTGTTAACCTTTTAAGAATGGTTCGGTAAAAAACTACCGCTAAGTTCAGTGAGAACTCGACCTTATTATTGAAATTGAAAAGAATTGTATTGAAAATTTAAAAAAAAACGTGTCGGCAGCGTGGCAGCTTAAATTTTATGACTGACTGACAACAGAAATATTAAGTTAGTTTTAAAACAGTATTATGTTGTTACACTTGCAAGTTCTATTTAATTTCGAAATAAAAAGCAAAAAGTCACACTGATATAAATTGTAATTAATTTTACAGGATGGAAATATGTCGTCAGGGACGCCTGTCAAGGCAGGCAAAGGAGGTGGCCAGGTGAAAAGGAAATCATCTACCGCAGGAGCAGAAGCTGAAGAGGAATCTGATGAAGAGCCCTCATCGTCGTCGTCTCCTACTGTGGTTGAATCCCCAATGTCAGCGCTAGAGAATTTTAGAAAACAATGGGAAGATGAACTTAAAAAAGTTCCTATAACTTCAAATGTCCACAGCGCTCTTAATCTGGTCGCAGCGTCACCGGCATCTTTGGCTAATCCTTATCCCAACCCAACATCAATGGCTGGAGCAGTTTCTAGATCCAACACTCTTGACGGTCAAATACAAGAGCAACCCTATCATCCATTTGCGTCAGCAGCGACTGCAAAATTAGATAGTAGTGGTACCGCTGATAGTCCAGTTGTTGATTTACCTGCCACTGTACCTGAAACTGGGACTATAGAGGAACAAGCTAGAAGATGGTTCCTCCAGGGTATTGGATTTGAAAGACATGGGGATTTGTATGATGCTGTTAGGTGCTATCGACGTGCTATCCAATTAGTCCCTGATATCGAGTATAAAATGAGTTCTGGGTTGGCTACTAATGGTGCTGTCAACAAGGACGAAGAATCTGACGACGATTCTGATGATTCATCGAGTGAGTTGGGACATCCAGATTTGGAAGATGATGGCAAAGAAGAGGATGGTGATGATTGTGAAGATAAACGGGATCCATTGATGCGAAGATTTTTAAAAGATATTGAAAGAGAAGGGTGGCAATTTTTTGAGAAAGCTTCAAAAACGGATAAAGCACATATAAGCGAATTACCTGTCGAAGTCATTTCGTATATGTTAAGGTATCCGCAATGCTAAAATTTTAGTTTTTTAAACTTATGTTTCAAACGAATTATATTTCTAGTTCACAAGGATTATGAGGTTTTAATTTTAACTTACATGATTCTTTGTGAATACAGATGGGTTGTCTCAAGTGAATTAGATGTTCGGAGCTTAGACGTTTTGTCCAGCGTTTGCAAAGGGTTTTATTGCATCTCTCGAGATGAAAAGTTGTGGCAGATGGTTTGTAATAGGTATGCGATGTGGTTTTACTCCATATATAAGTACTGTTATATGCAGTGTAAACAAACTACTTTTGTTGTAAATTGCAGAGTCTGGGGGTCTTGCGTTCTTGGTTCTGGATTTTCGTCTTATCGTGAAATGTTTCTAAATCGGCCAAGAGTTCGCTTTGATGGGTGCTATATAAGCCGTGTGACTTACATTCGAGCAGGCGAAAACTCATTTCAGGATCAGTCTTACAGGTATACTATTTATAAGCACGTTTTAGTTACTTTGAATTTGAATTATCTACAATTTTTATAAATACTTTGTCATTTCAGACCATGGCATTTCGTTGAATACTATCGTTACATCCGATTTTTCCCTGATGGCCATGTTCACTTCCTTACGTGTTCTGAGGAACCTGGTTCAACAGTTCCAGGATTAAGGGAGAAGCAACCAAGAAATGTTGCAACTTTGAAAGGAAAATATCAGCTTTATGGAAACAATATTGTCACCGCCATGGTAAAGAAAAATCCTCCACCTCTAAGTGTTTTCAAATCAAAACGCCAAGAAAATTCGCAAACAACAAGTTTCCACATAGAATTCGAAATATGTCCCCTTAAAGGACGAAGTAACTCGATGCTAAAGTGGTCTCATCATGCGGCGTTTATTACGAAGACTGTTGTCAGTAGTGGGCGACACGTTAATGCCCGTCAGGTTCAGAATAATAATTCCACCGTTGTGTCAACAACTTTCGATTTGACTCCAACAAAGTATCCCCCTTTGTATTTCTCTCGAGTAAAGTCATATACAACTAGATCCGAAAGTATTTTGGAGTAAAGTTCCTTTTAAATACCTACTTAAAGTTTGAATGCATTTCCAAGTTTATATTCGGATGAGCTGCTTTTATTTAAAAAAAATAACATCAACAGATTTTTGTTGTGAAAAAATAATAGGTTACACTAAACTAATTTTAAGACTTCATTGATTCAAAGTCTTGAATAATGATTAATTATTGTCTTTTTTAGAGGCAAGTGTTGCCAACTTTCTGTAATAATGAGCTAGTGAAGTTGATTATTTCTTAATCAAAACTTTCTTCATCTATGATGCTAAAATCTAGCTACAGTGAATTTTAAAACAAGAAATCTACCGAAACATTAACTTAGCTTGATTAAATACTATCAGTAACTATACGTGTATACTTCGTGTGTAAGAACATCAGTCTATAAGATGGTCATGTAATTAATAATAATAATAAAAATAGCGATGTATACAATCATGCAAATTGTTGCTAATCATGAAATATTATTAGTTGTTGTAAAAGGATAAAGTCTAAATAAAGACATCCCTATCTAAAATATGAAATGTACTAAAAATTATTTCATTTCATGACACATATTATACTCTCGTTCGTAGAATTCCCTCAGGAATAAAGCCGGTGAGACACTATTGCTGGTTTAAACGATTCAGATCCAATTAGTTGTAAGTGATTCATGAAGCATTTTGGGACAAGTGAGTCATTTTTTCTCAATCTTTCTCTATAGAACTAAAGGAGCTGCATTTTCTTATCACCAATCAGCTCAATATCTCTTTCCGTTGGTTTCTCGCCAGAGACAGTGGCATGCAATAAATGAATCTTCTGAAGACATGACAATGCTCGTCTAGTTGGGACGGTGGGATGGATAGTAGATGATGGTATAAGAACTAGTGAGCTGGGAGGAGAAACAACTTTACTTTCCTCTGGGAAATGACATGTGCCAAGAATTCTTTAATTCAAAATGATGTTTTTTCTACACTCGAAATTCCTATTTCTAAAAAGATAATAAGAAAGTCACGCTTGATGAGGACAAAGAATTGCTGATGATGTTAAGCATGCATTTTTACCAAGAGCTTATTTCATACATGAGACTCCTGTGTACTCTGTATATATGGCAATAGAAGATTGTAAATTATCATAGGTGTGGTTCAACACTGCTATTTGGTGATGAAGATGATAATGGCGATACCATGGACATGGTGATCATCATCAACATTAGCTCAGTGAAGTTTGACTGAGACCAGTTAAGTAATAAGGTTTAAGGTAACATTAAAAAACACGTATGGGGTTGAGGTCACATCTTCTTCAGAAGTTTCTTCACTTAAATGTTCATTCAAGTGGGCTAACAACGTCTACTATTTTTAGCTGAACAATTCCAACTATGAGTTTTGTATTCCATGAAAGAAAAAAACAACACACGTTATTCTAAGCTGAAAGGTTTGAGTCGTTTAAGATTTTCAGAATAAAGAATCATCATCATCATCATCCCATGAGTCTCATCTTTGAGTTGTCTCTAATTTGTTGCTGTACGGTGAAGTCATTCGAAATTTAGTACATTAAATAGGTACACGTCCGGTACAGTGGTACTTGTAACTGTTGTAAAAACATGGTTAGTGAAGCTGTTAAAGCGTTTTAGTGCTTTAGGCTTTACCAGATGCTGCTAGACATGATACGTATCATTACTAAAATAATAGTATAATGCGTTTGTTTGCATCTTGCAGTAGTGATTTTGAAGAGTTGGAAGTTAATTGGGATCGAGTTTGAGTAAGAATTATTGTGAATCACAGGACTTTTAATCCTAATCCTTAAATATCGGTAGTTTCAGTACTACCCTTTTCATTCTTGTTCTATTGTAAATCGTACAAACCAACCATAAAAAATTGGCATTGTGTCTGTGAACGATTTATTTCTCTTGCGGAACTCGAGTTTTTATAAAATTCTCTAACAGTCATGAATTACCGTAATCCATCCATGGGTGCTTTAATCGCGTCATTGTTACTATCCATCGTTATCGCTTGCGTAATTCTGACCGAACAAGTTAATGGTGACAAAACCTTCGAGATTAGAATGTATAATAAGAAACAATTTGAAGGTAAGTCAAACATTTCAAACTACGAAGACATCAATTCATTCTGTAAATTCCTAAATGACCATATCAAAATTTGATCTTGGAAAATCTGAAAATCTATGAAATTGAAAACTTGTCAAATTAAAATTATTTTTTAAAAATCATTTATTGAAAATTCTATTTTCAGGTCGTTACATAAAAATCAAAGTGGACCAGCCATGTATTGATTTACCACCTGCATGGGACAACCAAGTAAATTCTGTAGACCCTATGGGATGTGTTCTATTATATGATGAGCCTGGATGCCGTGGATTGAGACGACGTCTGGAACGATGGTCATGGGGAAGTGCTGCGTTAAGAGATATATCCTTTGACAACATGGTATCATCCCTATCACCTTGTCCAGTGGTCCAAAAAATTGTGATCCCCACAGACGATGAGCTTTGAGAACTTTGAGCCTGACGCCTGACCTTTAATTTTACTCCTTAAATTGTGCTTCGTAACGTGGCAGTGAAATCGCTTACATAAATTTGCTATCGTTATCGTTATTCTTCCTTATTTGTGCTATATACGATTTCTGTATTTTTACATCGTCCACCGTTGACCGCTGTGACTTCATTACCTTTTGTAATTCAGATATTATCAGTGTCCAAATGCAAAATATTCATTAAATAGTGTAGAGAAGGCTCGCTGTGCGAATCTATATTTCTTAATACCGAACCCTAAATTCTCAACTCTGTGTAACCGTGACCATTCTCGAAATTTTATAAAAGCTATAATTGGACCTAGTCTTTTTTTTTAAATACTTGTAAAATTCATAGGTTTAGATAACTGTAAATTCTTATAGACTTGGAATTCAAATAGATATATAGCCAAGTTGGCCCAAAAAACATTTCGCTCATTAATTAAAGTTAAAACTCTCACGGATATTCAAACTTATCATTCAAGTTTAAATTAAATTACATAAGCTTGAGGATGATTTGATATTGTTATCTCAAGTGCAAATTTTCATTACGAGTAGTTTGTTTTCCCTTGGTTTCATAGTATAAATGTCTTGTATTTTAAAAGTACTGTCAGATTGATGATCAATGTTTCGAGTAAAATATATTTGTATTATGTTCATTATACATAAAAATTCCAGAGAATGTCTTATGACTGGAATTTTCCAATTCTAAGATATGACTCAGATTAACATTATGGTTGAAATGAAAAGAAATATATTGTGGTTTCCTGACAAATAACTCATATGACTGTATAGAAACTTTCTTTTAGTTTTTTGTAGCATAAATAACGAGAATTGGACAACGTGTGTCAGACTTCAGACAAAATAGGCAGATGAAAAAGAAATGTGTAGGATGAGACGAAAGAGTTTACGATCAAGATTGAGTAATTTGTGGGCTGTGTGACACATGCCAAAAATCATACAAAGACCGAAGATTCTGAACTTTCCGGCAAAATGACAAAGTATAACAAATCTGTCACGAAACCTTTCTCAGAACCGGATCTTGTTTCCATCCACATGGGATTTTATGTTAAATCGGTAAAATTATTATAATTATCTACGTTAACCATCTATCATCATAATATGTTTTGATTGCGAAGAACTCTCTGTAAGCATAAATAACAACAACCTTATGTTTACTTGTACACATTGAATGAAGTACTTGGAATCTGTAAATTAGTAGGACTCCACAATTCTTTCTCATCTTTCATTACAGATTTTGTGGTTATAAATTTTGCTGATGAAATTTATTGCTCTGTCAATACAAAGAGATTTAATACACTTTAATTTTTTAAAATTATTTTTGGCTGCATTTGGTAGAGAGAGAAGAGAGAAGTAAGTATAATAGTATAAAGTAACATTAAAATACGATTAAATTAATTTCCCATGTAATTTTTATATTGTCTGTGCCATCCGTAATGCATTCACAGTCTAGATGATATAATGTCCATCGAAGCGATGTAAAGTCTTAAAAAACATAAATACGCTAAAATACTCTAAAATAGTACTTATGACATAACCGCAGATGTCTAGAA
>JAQFYJ010001071.1:0-10316 GCA_034694685.1 Isotoma anglicana | reverse complement strand
ATTCTAAGAAATTTCATGGATTTTAATCCCGAGAGGTTTTCTTTATTAAAGCTCCATGCTCAGAGTTAAATTAGCATTTAACCTAATATTAAACAGGAGTGAGAGATTACAATTAATTCATCATATGAATGTTCTCTTTAACACTTACAAACTAATCTCATTGGATGGAAATCTGTAAAATGTCTATCCTTCCATAAACCCAAACCCAATCTATTTTATGCATGTCTGTATGTTTTGGTAATATATTGAATGACATAGGTATCTTCGATACAATACTTAAAAAATTAGTTATTGGACCAAAAGAGAAATAAAATTGATTATTTGTGAGAATGGAGTATTTTGAGTTGATAACTTGTTGCTTTTATTGAATGATAAGCCCTCCAAGCACGTACACAAGTTTAAATTATTTAGTGTGTTCTTGTCACCTTAAAAGTCTTCAAAAAAAGATAATTTCTTACACTATCTTTAATATGTCTGAAAAATGATGTAGTGACGTTTGAAGTAGATATTATACCATATGCCTGATATGATTAAGAGTAAAAGTAAAAACTGAAGACCAAGTTCTCTTTCTTCCATAGATGAAAGCAATCGAAAGTCTGAGAATATTCACTTAAAGAAAGATGGTCATTAATGCAGATATTGTTTTTGTTTTGATATGCTAATCAAATCTTGTGGTTGAACAATTTCAGATTTTCAATTTATCAAACTAACAGTGCAAGGCATCAATCTAGCAGACTCCATATAAACGTTTCTCATTCTCTATACAAGTTTCTCTTGCATTCTCTTTCTGTGTGCTCTCTAATGAATTAAAAAGCTTATCTGCTTTAAGTTCCAGTCCGATCTTAACTCTTCCAACCACCGACTTACATTTTTATCCACTTCTATGCAATGCAAGTGCTAATTTTAGATGACATATCGATTTTTTTCAATTTGGTTTAGTGTTAATTTTGTTTTCCTGAATTAAAATAATTTAGCATAAGAGCAATGTACTTAAACTAATTTTTTGAGTTAATACGGTACATTTGTATTTTCGGACGAAGGGCAAGTTAGCACATGAATAACTTTCATGTTAATATCTGGTAGTTATTTATTTGAATTTAAAAATGTATGTTATGCATCTTTTGCCATTTTATAAGCGTTTTAGTCTTAAAAAAGTGTATGAAAATGAATTTTAAGCTTGAATACCCTGTAATTGCAAAGGATATTACTGTACTAATAACGTTAGGGTCAGGCTTTGTCACAGGCTTCATAAAATGTTTTGAACGTTTCAATTCAAGATTTATTCGCTTAATAAGTATACAAGTACTGTTTGATAATTAAGTTAATTAATAATTAATTTATAAATTATTTACAAAAAAAGGGAAGAAGTAAACAAAATCAATTTTATTCCTAGTTGAGAAAAGCTTTATACATTTATAAAGTTAAATCCGAGCAATAATTAATATATTAATGGATGATTAGTTAATTATTAGTCAACTGTTATTGACTGGAAATATAGATTTAAAAAACTGTACAAAAAGTAAGCATTCGTTTGAGCACACAATCGTAGATATTTATTCAGTTATATTTGTCTTCAATATCAATCTAAATTCCAATCATCATTTGTTCATGAAAAATAAATGTAATGATCTTATATGTAAGCAAATACTGCAGGTTTAGTTAGCACCGTTCTGCTCGTATCTGCATTTGCAGTGGATTTTCTCATTCCCAATCTCATGAAAAATTTCATAGAAGAATTTCCCAGAGATAATTTTCATTGTTATAAAGGAGAAAAAAGGTATAGCCCTGTGGGTTGGTTGGATTTGATGAAGATATTTCTATAATAACAAAAATGCAAATGGAGAGAGAGATAGGCAGAGATATATTAGGGTCAAGATGTCATATTCATACACTTATTTAGTCAAAGAGAGAGAAGATTTTTATTTAGCCGTCTGTTATTAAGAGAGTGAAATTAGTTCAATTGAAAGGAGGGTGGATACAAGTAGAATATATTTATTTGTATTGAACTATCTGGCGTCTCTGTGTAATAAAGGCTCGATATTCCAAATTCCATAGATTTTTAGGCAGGCACAAGTAGAACACTCTAATGAAGATGGTCATGGACTTTCTCCAGGCAGAATAACCAAGCTTCTCCACAGTTTCTATTGAGGTCGCTTAGAGAAATTGCCTGTAACCGTGTTGCCATCTCGCCCGAAGAAAGGTTTTCGGATAGGATGGGAATATTATAAAAACCGAAATGTCAGTTCGGGACCAGCGATTCGGCTACTTCTTCATTTTAGAGGGAGATGTGAGCAAAAGTAATTACCACAACTACACCCATGGATTCATAGACAGGACTCATTCATTAAAGGGCCTGTTTCAAATTTAGTTAGCTCTCTTCTTGGCTACCTTAAGGCCAGTCTAGTCCATGGAAACTTATAATTTCCAAGTTTTTCAATGCAGTCAGAGAAAACAGGTGCAGCTCTTCGATTTCAGTGATAAATATGAGGTACCCACCCACCGCCAAGCTAGTAGTTCTGAGTCTGGGGTTTCGGTACTTCAAATTAATATGATAGATACCCTATGAAACCCTTCATTCCATGGTACACTTCCAACAAATGTGTCCGATTGTCACTTAAAATCCAATGGGGGTGTCATCCCAACCTTCTTTTCTACTTTTCAACTCAACGCAAGGGTGATCATAATGTAATTCTCTAACTATACTAGTTTTATACACTCCAACCAAAGTTACCCGGAATGAATTTACTATGAATTGTGTAACTGATGAAGATTTTCCATGTACTAGATCGCTGGATCAACGTTCAAGGAATCTCCAAAAGTTATACTTTGAGCAGAGAAGAAAATTGTGTGGAGATAGTTCCAATTTGACTATCTCTTTTCCGGCGATATTATTTAGATCTAAAATTGGAAACCGATTTCCATTCAACTTGCCGATTCTGTCGGTTCAAATCATATCTTCACACTTGTAATATCATAATTTACCTCAGAAAAGACTTTTGAATCAACGCCTATGCAAAGCAAAGGATATACGTACTGTCAATTAATTAAGCAAAAAATAACTGTGAAGTATAATATTATAATGAGTCCTTATATTTAGAGGCAGTTTAAAGGATAAATCATGTGACTTTGTGCCATAAGTTAATGAATGAACCTATTTAAGTGATCTCCACACAAAGCCATAATAATAATTAACTTTAAAATAATGATAATGATATTCAGAAGTGAGTGGGAAACTGGTCGTAATCGTAACTAAACCTAAACAAAATCTACTTCATTCTTTTGTATAAAGAAATTTTGATTAAGCCTTCCAAAGACAAAGATCGAAATCGGAAATCGATTCCAGAGGATATTATTATTGCATTTTCTATGTGTTCATCAGCGATTCAGGTTAAATATGAAGATGTTAAGTTGTTACGAGTTTTTGTTCCGTTTTGTATACTGGTGGGGGGAAACGTCCATTTATAAGGTGTTCAACTGTATGCGAGAGAGTTTCGAAAGGAGGACGAAAGATTATTGATTTTCATGTAAATTAGAGATCAATCGTAAATTAACCGCTGCTGCTTTTAATCTGATCTCAATCTTCCATTCGAATAATTTTTTACTTAGACAACTGACAATACTTTGGGATTCATCGATGCAAATCTTTTAAAATTGTGGGTGTATTTTAATTAAAAAATGTGGAACATGATGTGCGACGTGATGCCTACAATCTCGGAGGACGGGATCACTCAACGAAATTCCCAATTTGCATCTGAAGATGCCAACTTCGAACAACTCATGGTGTCTATGCTTGATGAGCGTGATAAGCTCATGGACAGTCTTCGTGAAAATCAAGAACGTCTCACAGAGACGGAAATGAAACTGCAGGAATGTCAGAAAGAACGGGATTCTTTGTCCAGGCAGCTTTCAGCTAGTCTACCTCAGGTATAAAAGTCTTAAGCCATAAGATACAAACTTATGGGACCCACAAACTTTCTTCTTAACTTCTTTAAGCTAACAAAACGACAAATGAAATACAAAATAAAACACTAAACAATAAATTGAGAACTTTCAGTTGAAATTTAAATGCACATAACCTTTAAGGCCTGTAATACCATTTAAAAGTTTTATTGGTTGTACTTTCCTTAACTAAACTAAATTATTCCTACTTCGACTTTGATTACTGACGCCTTAAATAAATTAAACAAAATTACTTGAATGTAAAATTTAGATGTAAGACAGACAAAATTAGGGCTAATAATATGGTTAGACCCTAGCATTTGTTAGGTTGTTTTTCCTATGATCAATTTTAAAAATTTCGAATCGAACATGAAATAAAATAAATTAAATAATTAGAGCATTATAACTATTAACCCGGGTTTTTGACCAAAATGGTTTTTTTGTCATTAAATTGTCAATTATCCAAGCGAAAACTTTGCCTCACAATAATTAACAGTAAAGAACAATAAAAATATAAGAAATACTAACAAAAAGTTTTGTATTTTTGTAAAGGAGCTTGCAACTCTCACGAAAGAACTGAACCAATCCAGGGAACAGCTTATGGAAAGAGAAGAGGAAATATGTGAATTAAAAGCAGAAAGAAATAACACTCGGGTAATTTCTGAATTTGCAATGATGCGATGTTAAAAACGTATGGACCGTTTTAAAACTTTACGTATAATGTTCTGGATAATATATTTGAATGTAGCTTCTCTTGGAGCACCTAGAATGCCTAGTATCAAGACATGAAAGATCTTTGCGAATGACAGTTGTTAAAAGACAAGCAGCGGCACAATCAGGAGTCTCTTCTGAAGTCGAAGTGTTGAAGGCCTTGAAATCTCTTTTTGAACATCATAAAGCTTTAGATGAGAAGGTATTCATTTCTCATCATGGTCATCATAACTAAAATGAATATGCGTTACAAATTATTTTGTCTCATGTATAGGTTCGGGAGCGGTTAAGAGTTGCCCTAGAAAGAGTGTCACAGCTAGAAGATGAATTATCCCAAACCAAAGATGAGGTAAATGTTTTTGAAATAATATTTGCCATACCTCAAAATTGTCGGAATTGTTTACAATGAATTTTTCTGCTTAATTTATAGTTAACAGAGCAGAAAAACGGCAAAAAAGTAGAAAAAGTAAACGGAACTTTAGAAAGTTCAGTTATAGATTCAAATTCTGTGACTGTTAATCAAGTTGTAAGCACTCTAAAAGCATCCTTTATTGCAATTGTTATCATTTAAAATCGTGAAATTTAAACAAATTGAATTACAAACATGAAATATAGGGAACACAAAACGGAGGTAGTGAACCTGATGCTGACAAATCGAAACTCACCGAATTACAAAACACCCTCGACAAACAAGTACGTTTTTAACACATTGTTTTAGCAATGTCGATATTAAATAATATGCTTTTTAATACTCGTATCGTCGTATCTATGTTCTACAATGTGATAGAAAAATATATAAACAAAACTTTTGATTTTCAATCAGGGTTCAGAGTTAAATTCCGCTCAGAAAAGATCCAACGAGCTTGCTAGTCGAATATCTGAGCTAGAAGAGGCGTTAAGCAGGACCCAAAGGGAGTTACAAAGGGCTCAGGAAGGCAATTCTAAATTGCAACGAGACCTCCGAGAAAATGTTGCCCAAAAGGTTGATCAGGTAAGAAATTTTGGGGTTATATTTATTTATTTACTATCTATTTCGTAAACTATTTTTGAGAAATTATTTTCAAAGATAAATTCTTATAAATTAAAAGGAGGAGCGGATAGCCACTTTGGAAAAACGATATCTGAACGCGCAGCGAGAGTCAACTTCTCTTCATGACCTGAATGATAAATTAGAACAAGAAATACAGCACAAAGAAGCCCAATTTAAGCTACAAGAAGAAAAATCTCGAGCATTACAAGAGAAATTGGACCTTTCCGATCAGAAATTGGCACAACTTTCCAAAATGCCAGATATGGAGGAGGAACTGAAACAAAGACTGCAAGCTTTGACACAAGTAAGTACATTTTTAGGAAATAACCTTGAAATATCAAGCGAATATTTTAATTCAGAATTTAGCACTTAAAATTTAACAATGAAGAAGTTTTATATAAAGCCAATTGTAATTCCCATATTCTTAAAATTTTATGACACATGGATTTAAAACTTTTTAAAAAACAAAAATGTATATTTTCTAGGCTCAGGAGCGACATGGGTCAGCAGAAGAAAGAATCGCCAGATTGGAAGCTCAAGTTGAAGAAAAGAATACTGAAATTGTCCGGTTGAACCAACGACTTCGAGTTAATGAAGATCATAATTCCAGACTCTCTGCGACGGTAGATAAACTTTTAGCGGAGTCAAATGAGCGACTGCAAGTACATTTACAAGAGCGAATGCAAGCGCTTGATGAGAAAAACGCACTGACACAGGAGCTAGACAAAACGCGTAAAGTACTTGAGGAGCTTTCGAATGAGAAGGTACGGTTATTTTATTTTAAATAACTCAGATGGTTTGTAATCTGCTTTAATTATAAAGGCCCTTTAAAATAAATCTTTCACTGCATTAAAAAAATCTTTTAGACGGAACTGATGAAAGAGTTAACAAAGACAAGACTGGAAATGGAAAGTTGCAAAAGACAGCTGTATCAGCAAGAAATCGCTTACAATATACAACAGACAGAAGCTTTAACTAGAAGTCTGAGTCCGACACCTGGGGATTCGTCTTTCGTCCGCACAAGCAGTCATTCCAGTTTTGATACCCATTCACTTCCAAGACGCTTGGTCAAGCACCACGTAGATGATGATTCTAAGGTAAATTTTATCAAGATTTGAATTTCTCTAGTAATTACTGAGCTTTAGAATTGCTCAATATAAACGACATGTTTTTACATCATTTGGAGTAAAGCGTTGGCAATTGTATAAATTCTGTTATTTGAATTGCAGGTTGACGCGGACTGGGATGCAGTAGAGTTAGCACAAGTACAGGCCACCGTTCAGCATGCATTTGATCTCAGTGACGCTGAAGCTGACGATTCAGAAAGTATATTTTCTGTTGCGGAGGTTCTTTCGCCATCACAACAGACGGATGCACAGACACTGGCCTTAATGCTACAGGAGCAATTAGATGCAATAAACAACGAGATTAGGCTAATTCAAGAAGAGAAACAGAATACTGAAGCTAGAGCAGAACAATTGGAGTCTCGCGTAGGGTCCATGGAACATGTTAATATTTTATCCAGAAGAGCTGGAGCGTATGACAGAGCGCTTTCACCTCCACTTAGCGGAAGAAGCCTAGAAATGGGCGGCAGAGGCTTAGATAGACCATTGTCCCCTCCATTAAGTGGCCGTTCCACTCCTAGATCAAATCCGTCACCACAACTTGAGTATTTGCACAAGTTTCACACGGTTAGTGAAAACGACTGAAAATCCCTGATCTGATTATACTCATGTTAAACTTTACTTAATTA
Source organism: Isotoma anglicana (assembly GCA_034694685.1). Taxonomy (NCBI): domain Eukaryota; kingdom Metazoa; phylum Arthropoda; class Collembola; order Entomobryomorpha; family Isotomidae; genus Isotoma; species Isotoma anglicana. The sequence continues at coordinate 2,883 of JAQFYJ010001071.1, read as the reverse complement.
ATGACTAAATTTTGTTCTAATTTCTACAGGTCCCTGCTTCTATGTCCCCTGGAAATTATTATTCTTCTCCTGGGTCAATAAATGAATCTATGAGCCAAATGTATCATCAAAGTAACCTCACAATGCCAGATATGAGTTTAATGATGGGATTAAAACCCGATGCTAGTCCACCAACACCCAGATCCCTAAGATTAATAAACAGCTCTTCCGGTCCAATGCTTGGCCAATCGAATGATGAATTAAGAAACGCAGCTATGATGTCTCATCAAAGCTCTAGTGACTATATGTCCGGCAATCTTCCACCTCATGCATTCAATCAAGGTGCCTATGGAGTTCCAGATAGATCTGGTGTAGGAGGTATGAATGCGTCTTCAACTGCGGCAGCTATGGCAGCAGCTAAAAAGAAGGGTATCAAATCATCTCTAGGTCGCTTGTTTAGTAAAAAGGAGAAGGTAATGTCCATAGTTTTTCTGCAAGCAGTTTTCAATTTAAAATTCAGTTTGATAATTTGTTCTAAATGCTACGCAAATTATTTTTTTTGTAGGCAAAAGGTAAAGACGTGATTTATGACCACGGTGGTTTCGACAGCGACAGTAGTACTACAAACGAACCCGTTGTAACTACGTCCGTTAGCGCGATGAGTATCCCAATGGCGGCCCAGTCAGTTAATATTGCGTCTATGTCAGCAAAAGCAGATTTTGACAGAAGAAAGAAACGAAAAACGAAGCTACTTTCAGAAGCTATGAAAGCAGGAACGCCTTTTGCTCTTTGGAATGGTCCAACAATCGATGCATGGCTAGAACAATGGGTGGGTATGCCGGCATGGTATGTGGCTGCTTGTAGGGCAAATGTTAAGTCTGGAGCAATTATGAGTGCGTTGAGTGATACAGAGATTCAACGAGAAATTGGGATCAGGTAATTCATTTAAACTCACCATTAGAATTTTCTTTAATTTGCTGGTTATCATAAATTTTACAAAAACGACTTTGATCTTTTAGCAATCCACTACATCGTCTGAAATTAAGATTGGCAATTCAAGAAATGGTGTCCCTTACAAGCCCCTCTGCTCCCACTGCGTCTAGAGTTGCACATCTTGCATTTGGAGACATGAATCACGAGTGGATAGGAAATTATTGGCTTCCTTCGCTAGGATTACCTCAATATAGAACTACTTTTATGGAATGCCTAGTAGATGCAAGAATGCTTGACCATTTAACAAAGAAAGACTTAAGAACCCAACTTAAAATGCACGATGCAAATCATAGGTACGGATGATAACTGAGCAGACACCAAAATATTCACTCCTAAATATGATCATTTGTGATATTTTTTATTTTCAAATATTTAGGAATAGTCTTCATTTCGGAATAGTTTGCTTGAAGAGGCTCAATTATGACCGAAAAATGTTGGAAGAGAGAAGAAGAGCTTGCGAAAATGAGAATATTGATTTACTGGTGTGGTCGAATGACAGGGTTATGAAATGGGTTCAGTCCATCGGTCTCAAAGTAATTATTGTTTAAACTTTGTATCTTCTTAGCTATCTTTATACTTGTGCAGATATCATTATGATAATTAAACATTTGTTTTTTTTATTAGGAATACGCCATGAATCTTCAAGAATCTGGGGTCCATGGTGCACTTATTGTACTGGATGATACTTTTGATCCAAATACTATGGCTTTAGGATTGCAAGTACCAACTCAAAACACTCAGGTACGCTTCTACTTACTTTTGGTCTTACAAAGATTAGGCAAGAAAACTAAAAGTGGATAAAAACGCTTTCTATAAAATTTATACTTTATAGTACTTCAAATTGAATTTGTTATTTGATGAACTTTCAGGCCCGGCATGTATTGGAACACGAATTTCAAGGTTTACTGAACATGGCTGAACGAGGTGTTGCAGCTCCAGAGCCGTCTTGACCATCAAGAGTCGTTGAGGCTTAATGCAACTTAATACTCAAAAGTGCAGGAGAACTACAAAATATTAATAATATCAAATAGTCTAGCTTTTAGTAACTGTACTAGGTCAATAGAATCATTTGTGCTGTTTAAAAATGACTTCACTCCTGTGACATATTAATATTTGAGAAATATACCTTGCCTGCAAGGAGTCAATAAGCCGCCCTTAATAAGCGTACATGAGGTAAGCCTTTATCTTAAATAATGGCACCTCAAAACGATCTCTTGCGGGCAGGTCTGTATCCTGTATCAATATATGTCAGCATTTTACCAATGGACTTAAATTGCTGTCAGATTGGCTGTAAAAAGTGGATGCAACAGGCTGGTCTTTCTATATAGGATCCCAAACTCTAATCTCTCTCTGACTCTCTTCAATAATAATAACAATTACGAAATACCCGTACCCAATCTAAAAATAATATTTGCATAATTTCCAGAAATAAATCCCGCATCCAGCTTCTTACAGCTAATTTGAGGCAACAAAACGTATTGCACAAATTATGTGAATATGAATCTCAGCTTTGATCCCAATGAAAAGAGCAATGGACATATTTACTGAATTTTTTAAGTCATCTCAGTTTCAGTCAGTATTAGTGACCTGGTTCCTCGATATCACCGATTGATGTGGTATTGAATGTCAATATTTGTAAAATTCATTGTAAATGCAGTTTATACCATGGACTTACAATTCGGTAACATTTAAGAAATTATTTGTGCATTTTTTTTCACTAAAAGTTTTATCGCCAGAATCAAAATATAGCGTATGAAAGTTTTTGACTAATTTCAAAACAAGAGCATTTATTATTATTATTATATGTAAGATTAAAACAACAAGTTCAAGAGTTACGGTCTACATCAATCTTTTATGGTTAGCACTGCATTGCTCCATAATTGTATTTAAAAGGATTCATAAATTAACATG
>JAQFYJ010001070.1:0-10319 GCA_034694685.1 Isotoma anglicana | reverse complement strand
AGACAAAGGATTTTGTAAAAATATGTGACATGCTAATAAATGTTTGATTAAATAAATTCTTATTGTTATCTTGGGGGAAGTTGAAACACGCTAATAAAAAGTGGTGTTTGATAGAAGTAAGTAAATAAGTAGAGGGGAGAGACGAAGACTGTTTTCGTTTCGAAGTTGTTTACTTCGAATTATTTTAGAAGGAAAGTTGTTGATGATGCTGGAGAAACAACAGAGAGAAACATTTAGAGTAGGCTAGGTTTTTAAGTAGGTATTTTCATATTAAATTGTATTTGTTGTACTGTAGTAGTGGGTAGTTGGAGGAGAGTGAGTGGTTACTTAAGTTAGAGCCTGCCTTGGAAATAATAATAATATAATGTATCTAGTCTAGAGAGTTTCTAGTTCACTTTTGCAGAGTTTTGCTTTGGAAGTTCTCTGTTTGGATAATATGGAATAAATAATATAAAAATGTAAACTAGGAGACGAGAGGCAAAAGCAATGCATGATGATGGTTACAACCATTTACTTATTACCAGGCATGTTGTGTGCTACTAAACTACAACTATTCCTGTTGTTGTGTACTGTTATTTTATGTTGTGTTCAACTCTCAACTTTTAATACATAATAGAAAATATACGAATCGTAGGAAATGGGTTGCTTTTCCTATTATTCTCTACTTTATAACCAGAGAGAGAGAGAGAGAGAGCCTAATAATAAATATACGAGAGGCAAATGTATGTACACTGTTGACTGTGCTATTTACAACTTCTGTATTGTACATATATTCGAAATATGTGTAGAACCACTCTGTACTGGGCTGAGACTATTGATTTTGCTCAACTGTTTGTTTTATTGTTTGTTTATGTTGTCAGCAGTTTTAGTTTTCCTGTGCATTCAAAGTAGCATTATTGATTGGGAAATCCAATCCCGAAAATGGCTCCAGCTTACTTATAGACTATGCTTTATTCACTTTATATTATACTTTTTAGTTAGTTACTTCCACAGTAATATTATTATGTGTGTACACACTTACATCCTCTTGCAGATATAGATAAACTTGGTAATAATAAGTGAGAACATTAAAATCCCTGGCCTGGTTCGGTAGTTAAGTCCGTTTTCGGTCGCTTCTTACTACTCTCGGATAATGCCAAATGCCAAGCTGAAATGATGATCATGATTTCATGATCATCATTCTTTGTATCCTATTATATATTATTGTACCCTTCGTCATTCTTCTCTATCTCGTGTGATAAATGTTGGTTACTCATTGTCAGTTTGCTCAGCTGAAAACATATAGTCTACACAAGGATCAAATGCACAATAATTTGCCAGACTTCACTGTGTCATTATTAGTATTATTCCTTTTACTTTATCTTTATAGTTTAGTATGGGTAGACAGTATGATAACGTTCTCTAATACATGTTAAATAGTTCGCACTCAGATTTACCTTCAAGTTTCAAGTATTACCTACTTAGTAGGTTTAAACTTATATTATGTAACAATATACGTTACTTAAACCAAACTACCCACACGTATTTATAACTTTGTCTTCTTTCCTTATTGATTAGCTGTATGGAGTTTTAAAATATTCTTTAAAACATGAGTTTTTAATTCATTTGCTGTATTCTAATGAATAAGAAGTAAATCTTTATTAGCTAATTAATATGGGGACTTTGCGACTTAGCTTCGAATATGCATACCTACCTATCTTGCTTTTGTTTAGAGTATTTGTTTGTTTTGTGTACTGGCTGTACAGACATTGCATATTGCATATCAATCCGTAAGTCATGATGAGGATCGTAGCATAATTATAATATTTTTTAGTCCGTTTTTTATCTCACTCTGTACACACAAACTACTTACTACTTTTACTACACAGCCTAGTACACACTCACTAGCTATCATTATTTCTCAGCAAGATTTTTTGCACTCTTGTACTTGAGTATATGTAGGAATGAGTTGCAATGAAATAATGCCTGCATGTCTACGTCTGCCAAGAGTGCTTACGTAGAGAGAAGTGAGAGGCAATCATTATTATAAAGTCGTAATGTAATGGTAATGAATTTATGTGGTAATATGGACCGGACCAATAGTTAAACAGTAATTTGCTCGACCTTGTCCAAGTGCCAATTTTGCCTTCTCAACTTCTTTTTGTACAAAATTCTCGCCGCTACTTATGTGTATTATACATTATAAAGAATATAATTTTTGTGTGTACCTCTCTGGGTCTTTCCTTCCTTATTTTTCCTATAACACATTACCATTATTGCTTATTTGTATATTCTTGCTTTTTTTCTTAAGATAACCAGCCACAATTCTTGCCATCAATTATTATTATTGTAGCGTGTGAATTAGGAATTGTTTGTTGTACACATCATTTTTATCACAGATAAAAGAAACCATCCTTGTTATTAGTATAGAGTGGCCAAAGGCAAGATGAACTGCTAATGCATAACAAATAGTTGTCTTGTGGGGATATAAGCATTATTTTAATTATTATTACTTTTTACTGTCTTGACTAATATGAATTACATATTTGAGCTGAGCTCTAATAAAAAAGCATCTCAAATACAACACAAGTAATGTAAGTTTGAAGACTACTACAGGTCTGACTGACTCAATAGCGAGGTTAAGGTTATTTCTGAAAGAAAAGTAAAATGCAATGGTTTTGTATAAGTCCTGTGGGAGGATATAATAATGCCTGTCTTGTCTGCTACTGACTACTGTCATGTCATTCAGAGAGTTACGTGTAAGTAGGTATTGTACTATCTAGTTATACTTTTGTTGTTTTTATAGTGTGAGAAGACATATTTTTATAGCATTTGGTTTTTTTCATATCTATTTGTTATATGCTTCATTTTTTACAATGTTTAATTCTGCCGTGCTGCTGTATAGCTGGTTAGTTATGGATGGAAAAGCTATTTGTTGTTTACTTTGCATTGCCATGTTGTTGTTGGGACTGGTTGGGAGTCCAGTCGAAGAAACAACACAGCAGCCAAGACAATACAATAACAACAAGGCCTTGGGAATTCGCCTGTTGTTTATCTTTACAACATTGGAAACACTAAATACAAATAATAGAAGAAGGATGGATGGAAAATACAAGTATTTTCTGCGAGAGATCACATCACATCACCACCATCGCTATTACTACACTCTCGTACTTACTCACTTTTAAAGCGATACTTTTGCTACTATACTATCTTCCTTGCACTACAACCTATTAAAAAAGAGTAACATACAATAATATTGCAATAGTCAAAGAAATATCATCAATATCATCATCACAATGTCAGCCCAGACATAGTAGTAGTAAGCAGTATGTGTAGTTACATTATAATAACTTATAACATCGCTTTAAGTAAGATACATGAACAAACCACAACTAACTATCAGTCTAACTTGTCGAGCTAACTTGTACCACTGAAAACTACCTTTTTGCTAATGTTTTCAGTTTCGGCTGGACTTCCTTTCCTTCAGCACTGAACGCTGAATGTGTCTCCTATATATTAACAATTAAATAATACTTTGGTGTATATTATTCATACTGTGCCGTATTTTTTTATTTATCGGATATCTCACAAATAAATCTCGTATACAATATATTCACCGACAAAAACTATAACTTGAGACAGACTCTGATTTTTCGCATTATTGTTTTATTAGCCAAAAAATTCATTCCATGATCCAGTTATCCTGGAGTAGTATTTAACATTAGGGAAGCGAGTTGTTATTGTCTATCCTGTCTCGTCTCTGGCTACTGGAGAATACATCTGGACAAATCATCGCCATGAGAAGATATTGAATGATGAGAATTACTTAAGACTCGTATAAAATATATTAGTAGTGTAGTAATGTCCACAGCTATTGCTAACTACTCTCAGTCTGTTTGTGAGAAAAAGTGATTTCGAACCACTTCACTCTTTTCTCCGCTCTATCTTACCTCTATACCTTGTCTCCTAAAGTTGCATGGCAACTTTTTATTTCATTTAGCTAGCATTTACCCACAGTGCCCCAACCCAATACCTAGTGCCAGACTTCCAGTACCTTACCTGACAGTCAGTCAGTGGCCCAAAAAGAGAGAGAGAGAGAGAGACAGACCGACATATAGACCATTCTTGTGTGCCGTGTGTCTTTCAGTACTTGTCTAGGTACATAGTTCGACACATGTATACTTACTTCAGCCGTCTATATCTCTATATTATTAGATAGACAGAACGTACCTTTGATGACTTTCACTACCACCACTTTCAATCTATATCTAATTCAACCTTCATGTCTCTGTCTGTCCACATCATCCATCCTCAGAGTCATGCCATAACTAACCTGGGTTCACTTTCTCCCTACTTTTTCTTAACACTTTATACTATTTCTACTCCTATACGTCATCTCCTTTCTCCTCTCCCGTTATACTTTTCTGTTATCGTTTTATGTACTATTCTAAATCTTACACAACCTTTGAAACTTTGAGTAACGTCTCTTTTTCTCTTATATAAGTCCGTATTACACTATACGGTGTGTCACCTAAAAGTTATCTTGTGCACTGTTGTTCATTGTGAGTCATTATTTGCTGATAAAAAGATAGTAGCAAAGGTTATACGTCGGATATGGTTTTAATAAAAGTGGTTATCATGTGTCCCTCATCAATTCTATGACGAATTTATCCACAAAAAATTTAAATGCACGTCAAAGGAAGAACCCAGGATTTAATCTAAAAGTTTAATTTTTTTACTTTGTGAAATATTCTTGATGGAAGTGAAATAGTTTGTTCCTGTTGACCCTCAATCAATCTCTTGGATTGTTTCGGAATTTTTCGTATAATTGGTTTTTCAGTGAAATTAATTTTAATTAATCACTTTCAATGTAGTAGCGAAGCATGTGTTATAAATGTTAAAAACATTATTATTAGAATCGCATGTTTTTATGAGACACTCGTTATCACATTTACCCACATGTATATTGCGTAACTGTGAAATGTATCATTGTGCCTTATATGGAATTGGGGAAAGAGAGATTTTCTAATAAAGTGAAAGTGATGGAGTTTGAATTAGGTGTAGAAGAACAGTTATGCCAGTGCTAATAATGAGGATGATGAAACAACTAAATGAAGCAAATACTATGATCTTAGAAATGATATAAAAGATAAATGCTTTAGTTCAGAGAGTGCATATCTTGTTTCAATGTAGCATCGAATGAACTAGTGAGTCGAGTGTTGTCGTGTTGTGTTCCTGGTTATATAGGGTACACATAAGTTTTAAGTGAGTAGTAGTAGTAGTGCCTCTGAGAAGTGGCTGTTTTTCCCCATGCAATATTGGTTGTGGCGAAGACAGGCAGAGATGAAGCAGGAGAAAGTCGACGTAAGTGTTTTGTTGTAGTAAAACGAAGTGAAAGCCAAGAGTCGAGTCAGTAGAGAGATAAGATCATTACAAGAAAGCAAAGCCCCATCACATTCACCCACCATGCACTACCACATTATCGTTGTGTTGCTCCTACTTGCTTTTATTTCTTCATGTTTAGTGTTTAAGAATATCAGGTTGTCTGTTCTGCTTATTCTCTCTATTATATTATTATGCTCTAAGCTCTTTTCATATGTCATAAAACTTAGAAAACTTACTATAAAGAAATACTTACTTCCTTTATTCCTGTTTAGAGTTGATCTTCACTTGAGTGTTGTACATATAATATTGTATTGTATCTTCATAAAATATAATAGAATATTTTAACACCAGTTTTACTCCTTTTTATATTTTTCTATCTTGTATATTTGTACATGTGTTACGACTGGCTAATGCACTAGTTAGTATTCCGACAGATAAGTAGGCATCCAAAGTACTATATTTTGGAAGAAAGACAGACAGAAAAAATGATGAAGTGGTTGCTGCTTGTAGTGTAGGTTCTACATATTACATCTTTGTATCATGATCATCATATCACTCGTATCATGTTGTATGTGTGGTTTCTGGTGTCATGTCAACTACATATTATAGCACGTAATATACTGACATGGCTAAGAAAAGCCGAGTCTGAAGAAAGCACTAGATAATAAGATTCAGGACTAATAAATTCACTCAGATGTGAAAAATGTTGTTTAGACTCGGAGAAATTCTCTTAACGAGGTCTTTCCCTACATTTTACCTATGCTTCATTATCTTGCTTTCTTTTTCCTCTTTTTTTACTAACACTAACACAAACCATGTTCTTGGGTTTTGGGTATATAATAGTAGATGTATCCGTTCTAGTCCACTGGATTATTTTTATTCATCCATCTTGCAACTCTGATCTCTGCTGCATGCTGGTACTACCAGTTTAGCTTATATCATAAAATTACCTTTATGGTCGGAAGGTAAATTATGTGTCTTTGTATGTGTAGTTTTGCAATCAATTTAATTGGCAAAAAATATCACCCATCACGCTTTTATTCAATACTAATTCTCACATTGAGAAATTTTAATATATGACATTAAACAGTATTGACTATTGTATTAAAATAAAAATTATTCTTTAAAAACACCGTTTAAGTTTTTGAATAAAATTATGTTTCATTTTTTTATTCAATTATGATACAATGTAATATTTTTACAAAAAATGGCCTTGTCGAAATAGTCAACTGCCTCTGTGACAAATATCATCTTTAGGTGAGACTAATAGGAATAGACGTCACTAAAGGAAGCATTGGTTATATATTTCCTTGGTTCCTTATGAATATCACAAATGTAAGTATAGACTATACGTCTACTTATCTAATAAGTACGACAACAGTGTACAGTGTAACACTTATCAGATTCTATGTAAACCGTTAAGCACGTATTTATTGGAAACTCGTCAGAGCAAAGCCTTCTTGTATTATATACTGTTGTACAATTACAATGCATAAATGGTATTGCGAACGCAGTCTTGTTCATTTAGGCCTGATTTCTGAAATATTACTTAAACAAAGTCTGTCATAATTACAACAAGAGTAAATGAATTCTGAAGGTAGACTAGGTCTCCCACCTGGAACTCGTCATCGTCACTCACCTATGCTCATGAAATATTAGAAGATATGAAAACTTGACTTATGACTTAGCAGGGTTTGATAATTGATTGCATTTATACATGTATGTATATGCTTTCAGCTTATAAGTGTATAAAGAGTTTTGATCAACTTTGACTCTGGCTTTAGATTATATATGTCAACACACGTCAATCCTACTGACTTCATTCAGCGACATAATTTCATAATCAGATCTACAGAGTAAAACCGGTTGCTCAAGCTAACTCAAGTCAAATGCCTAACCTTTACCAATATCGAGAATAATACGGAGAATTCATGAGGGTATACGATAATCTTTCTAGACTTAAGTTCCTTTTACATGTCAGAAACTCAAATATGATCTTCCATCACTGTTGCTAATTTAAATAACATTTGTAGCATTAAACCTTCTTTTTAAAATTTAAGACCTGCCAACACCTACCAACCAGGTACAGTTGACAGTTCTGATACATTCTGTGTCTTAACAAACCATATATTTTAACCTACGTTATACGTAGGTTAGGTCGTTACTCCTTAAGTTTAATCTTTTTATCCGAATCATAATGGCGACTTGCAAAGTCCAATAAATCATTCGTTTACTCTAAATAACATCGGATTTCCACATCTATAAAGTTGTTTTTCATTGAATACTAATAGGGATACATGAATAAATCATCCTATATTTTCCTTTTTATTAAATTTTACATATTTTCTATATTCTCAAATTCTAGATTTCTTAAAATTAACGGCATCGAAATATATGTATACGGTATGCGGAATAAAAAAATGTACAGAACCTTCAAGTATGGGTAAAAAATCTTTGAGTAATAGAATCCTAGGCACCAGACCAGGCATTCAAATAGGTATGAGGGAGCCTGCTTTCGTTCAACTAACTCAAGGAGATTCGTAAAAGCATTTAAAGACCGAAAAGTAACTTTACAAAATTAAACACTGTTTGCATCAAATAAAAAAGGAATTTTTGCGTCTATGAATCTTGAAGTATCATTAGTAAAAGCCTTCAGATTAGTTGTGCATATTTTTTATTTCAATTGAGGAATCAATTTATTTTTTAAGTTGCACACACGTACATAAAGGTTCAAGGTAGACGTACTGTAAAATGTGTTTTTGAAAGGTTTCGTACAAATTAAACACTCAAGCGTAGTTTTATAGCAATATATTTAAGATCAAATATCATTTCTCACGCTTGTTAAGATAAAGATATGCATGTAAGTGAAGATAGTTATTATGCTGTGTACACAAACGTCTCTTAATTTTTAATACATATACTGCTGCGTAATTTATTTTTTGAGATGTATACACAACGATCAATATTGACGATAATTTGTACCTAGTTTGCTTTGCAAAAGCATATGATAAAATCAGTAGACAAAGATGTGTCGATAGAAATCCTTGATTAACATATTGGAAAATTTTGATTTTCTAGGATGGCACAATAATGGACGGAGATACTGATGGTGATGGGGCTATTAATCTTTCGACATCTCAGCGACCGTCTGCAGCTAACACGCCAAATGGGAGCATAGAATACGAAGACAGCGGTCAGGTTAGTATACAGCTGCGGTTTTGATCATTTGTAATTTTAATTAAGCTAGACGATAAGAATGTTGCTAACTATGTGAGTAGTATAATATATTAAGCTATAGTGGGTACGATTTGTTAGAAAGCCAAAGTATCTTATTTGATGTAATGTAAGGGAATGTTGAATCTAGACATTTCTAATCTTGTCCTTGAAGGGTGTGATGCTTTGCATGCAGACTCCTGACTTGCTACACAAATAAGCAATTAAGTATAAAGAAAGCCCTTCTGTACTGTGTAGCAAGAATGAATGCAAATAGGTACAAGTTCGTCTTGTTTTTATGAAGGTCTATACACATTTCATACTCATTGACGCTCATCTGTGGGAACTAACTTGTCTCAAGCTCCCAGTGTGATAATCGAAGTAATTGTAAGAAATGAGAAGAAAAATCTTTTGATTCTTCTTCTTATTCTCCTTCCGCAGTGGTTCATTCATGTCCATTTGCATCGTGGTGTCTAGATCATGTTATATATGTACAAAATGTTATGTAGATGGGTGGATGAATGGATAGATGGATGGGGTACAATAAAAGTAAAAGGATGAAGTTGTTAGAGATAGAGAAAGGAGGGAGAATAGGAAGGAAGGAAGAAAGAAAGGTAAGTCGACAGAGGTGATTATATGCCTTAAATGCCACTCATCTTCAGTCAGTCTCGAGAGAGTGGTTGATTGCCATGTCACAAAGTTTTAGTTTTACTCTCTTTCTACATTTAATGATATATATAATATATAGATAGATATAATATCGGAATACTTATTGCATAGTTGGGGAGTACATAACTTTATATGTATTTAGAAATGGAGAGAAAGAGGGACATTTTATATTTACCAAAAGTTATAATTAGAAATGAAGCTAATTTTTCATCTTTTGTTTTTCCAAAGATCGTTCTTCTATTTTAATTAATACTAAGACAAATGCCAGGTGGATTAGACGACTTTTGCCCTTACTTATTTTCTCTCTGTGCTTCCCTGTCCTGCTTTTATGACTATCAAGTTGTATGTAAGTAGTGGCAGTGGTAGTAGGGCCATTTTCATTATTATATTCCTATAGGAAATTCCCTTTGGATGGATTTGTCACTTTTGTTCTGTCTGACGCCCTTCTTATTTCTTCTCACAATCCTCTGAAACTCTTGACACTCGAACTCTCATCTTTATCTCTTTCTGGCTTTTTGTACATTTATACTATGCATACCATCCTATCATCAATAGTCTCTCACAAAAATGAGCACAATTCTTTACTCATCTTATCTTGCAGATACTTTAATTTTCTTTTCTCTTACTTCTCAATACTTTCTCCGACTTTACAATTAATTCTCAGAAGTACAGAACAAGTTATCCTATAACTATTGAAAAATGCATTAAGCACCACTTCTTTACTCTTCTAGATTTGCATCATTATTATTAAGATTTTATACTTTACAAGCAATTAAAATTGGAATTATTGAATGTCCAGCCCTTGCTTTGTTAAAATATGATTCGGGCTTCTTTTGAAATGTAAAGTTTATATAAAATCGTGTTCTGTATGGTAGGTTAGTTTGGGCCTATTGTGAAGTACAAAAAAATCACCAAGTTTTATGACGCATGTTGAGAGTTGTCCATTCAGAATCAAGGTATTATTGTACAGATTTGATAGACACAAATGATCTGCATTGTGTGATGTAGGAAGATTGTCTGGAAAAGATTTTTTATTTTCGTGAAATTCAAATTGTACTGGAAAAGAGAAA
>JAQFYJ010001069.1:0-10321 GCA_034694685.1 Isotoma anglicana | reverse complement strand
AGTAATCTAGGTTTTCGAAAATGTAATCTGTAATCTGTAATCTAAACCTCAGACCCCTGTAATCTACCCAGCTCTGAGTAATACACAACAGAAGCAAACCAAAATAAAATGATTACTGCAACCAATGTACCAAATCAATACAAAACTAACAAGTGATAGTTTGGGTGAAACTGTAAGATGCAGAAAGAGCTAATGCTGTGTTTTGGCCTTCATCCGAAAATCTTTTAATTACCCGCATTCTCAACTTGCACCGTTAACTCTACTTGCACTTTCAGGAAATATATTTTGATAGACATCTAAAATTCTTTCAAAACTTTGTATTTTAAATATGCAATAAACAATCGTGAAATCTGTCCTATTTGTTCCCTTGTGACTTGAATTATGACCATTAATTCTAGTTCCATTCCTTTTACTTTGGATATTATAGTATTTTTCATACCATTATTTACGACCCTGGTAGAAAAGTTAGGGTTAGTAAAAGGTAAAGAAACGTACTTGTCTAATCAATTCGTCTGTTTGCATGGTTAACGGATGATTTGCACTAAAGCGTAACGTTCTAAGTTTTAGAATTAACTCCAACAATTCCATCGCTGTCTTATAATTTCCATTCGCGAGTAAACTCTCGACCACAGACTGCATTTCTTCATATGTATTTGTTGGTGCTTCGTCGATGGAAGAATTAATTATTATCTTACACAGTAAAAGCTCCATTAACTTCTTCTTGCTTTTTTCCATCAGTTTATTCCTATTAAAGTGTGGGGCTTTTAAAGTGAAATTGGTATTTCGATTTAAATACTTTTGCACGAAGTTGGAGTTTATTGTATGTGTAATTCCATTTACGAGTTGATATTTGGCGAATGAAACTTCTTGGAGGTTACTTAAATAGAATTCGTTGATTGCTACTCTGGAGCTTTCCGATAGAGGTGAAAGACGTGATGATATGTGTCCAGCAGGTGTGAAGACACATTCTTCATCAACAAGTGCAGTTTCATCGTCTTGATGGTCTGTTGTCCAACTAAAATCATTTGTGCCAATGTTCCACACAAACAATTTCTCAAGCATCTCAACCTTTCTTCGTAAATTTAAATCAGAACTAATCTTAAGATCTTTTAAGTTTAGTTTTGCATACTGGACTGCACATTCTACACCTTTTAGATCCAACAAAAATTCTAACACTTCAAAGAATTTATCGAACGTATCGACAATAATTTTAAAAGCACATTTGCAGATAGAATTCAATTGTAATACGTCACTGGATTGGACGCCTGGAAATTTCGTATGATTTCTTTTTTTGCAACTTAATGTTATAGCCTTGTCAAATAAACTTTTTGAATAGTTTTCATCTTCTATCTTAAACCTTATTATTTCCTGTACTAATCTGTGCATTGTTATGAAAGTGTTTTCTGTTTTGACAAGGGAGTAATTATAAATCGCATTTAGACTTTCATTAAAATGAATAGTTTTTAAATCTAATTCCTCGCAAATGTCTTGCAAAAAATCTAGTTTCACTTCGTCTGAGTATAGGTGGGCAAGTACTTTCAGAACTTCAAATGTGAACCCGTTCATTTTCTCCAGAGTCATATTCCAAGTTATCGATGTTGTTTTGCAGTAGTTGTAGTCAAACTGGTTCAACCTTTTATCCAGCATTACCAATTTGTTGTATTCGAATTCACGAATGTAATCTGAGACATTATAATTGAGTGGTAACAATTGGCACTTTTGTTCCTTTATATAAGCTATAGCTTGTTGCAATGCTAACGGGTAGTGTTGAACTAATTTACAAAGTAAATCAGCCTCAGAGTCATGCACATTTTCAAGTGATTGTTTTATCAATGATTTCGCATATTTTGGTTCAAGAACATCAAGACTCATTGTAATACCAGCTCGGTCAAGAATAGTTGTATCTCTACTTGTTACAATCAAAAAAATGCCCTTATTTTGTACCAGCTTTACAATGTTAATGACATTAGAGACTTCTTCGTAGATTGTATCAACATTGTCAACAATAAGCAACATACGCGGACAGTTTTTTAATATTATTGACACAAGTTTGCTTAAAATTTCGGAAGGAGATGAATTAAAATCATTTGGAATCCCTAATTGTTCAGATAATTTCAAAACCGATTCATTCAGAGAAGTTTTTGTTTCACCATGCAACCATACTTGACTAACTGGTGCTTCGTTTGAAGTTGTTGTGTCGTTTGCGAATTTTCTGCATAATTCCGTTTTACCAATACCACCCAATCCACAAATCAATATTAAATCTTCAGTGGATTTGAAGTATGAATTTAATAATTGTAATTCTTTTTTCCTCCCAGTGAAGTTCTTTGCGGTTTTCAAAAGCCCGTGGGTAATTGGCCATTGGTTTTTAACTATACAAGGTTCGGCCAGTTTAAACCCATCTGTACTTTTTGTATTAGTCTGTTCCTTAATTTCAGTACTCAATTTTCTTTTTCTTGAAGGGCCCGCTAAGATAAAAAGCAATTATTCATGTTTATCGTAAATTCTCATTTTAAACAAACGAACATATCCGTAAAAGCCTTACCTTGTTCAGCAGAGCTGTCCGTTGAGAATACTATAGAGTGACTTCTATCAAAGTTGGTTGCAATTTGTTCTGTTTCAAAAATTGTATGAATGTATTTTAGTTTATAGCAAGCCAAAATCTTTTGTGATTTTAAATTGCAAATTGCAGTCGAGTTTTCATTTTTTAAATTTTCTTTCATCAATATTAAAACCGAAAACCCTTAATATAAATCTAAACTCGCTTTACAACGTTTTTCTTATGTGTAAATAAGTACAGAAAAGGGCAATTAATGTAGCCAATGTTTAGAAATATTAAAAGTTTGTAATAGACACTTTTTGACTGTTCTTTGGTATATTATTTGGATGCATATATAGTATTCATTACTATCAAAAAAATGCTATGATCTTTTAAAAAACACTTGACGCAAATTATGTATTTTTGGACAAATTAATACTCGTATTATCTTTTGAATTTACATATACAAATGTGTATTAGGATTATTTAAAATCTTAAAAGTTTTAAAATACCTTCAAGATAGATGTTGTTCATTTTTCTTAAAACAAGACACAAGTCGTCCACTGTTGTTCTAGAACGTTTACTGACCCACTTTGTAAGCATTTGCAAAAATACTTGGTAGTGCTTAAAACTCCCATTATTAATTCCGCGGATCCAGTATTCGTTGTCTTCAGATTTAGAATCTAACTGGTTACTGAATTTCAACCATTCGCCCAATAGTGTGTGATCATTGACGAGATATTCTAATATATCCTGCAACTTTGCATGGTTATTTAAATTCTCCATTCTATATATTAGGGAAAACCTTCAAAATAGGTGCTACAATTACGGAGAATACACAAAGTGACAATATATAATCTTTAATGGACATTTATTGAGTTAACCTGCTAGTCTAAAGTAATAGTAAAGTAACAGTGCTGGAAATCGGTGTGATGAAAATATTTCCAATAGAATCACTGGTGTAAATATCTAATTAAAAAGTAAAAAAAATTAAGTAACTTGAATTTACTCTTTCTCTACTCTCCCTTTGAATGAGAATTTCATGAACAAATTAAGCGAGGTTGTGCATTTTAGTTTAAGCGTACAGTAAAGTATCATCATCGAGCACAGTGGTCAAGGGCTTAATATACTGACTTCTGTTTTAGCGTTAGTTACACCAGCACTATGTAATTACTTTATAGCATTTTTGTTGGTGCACCTACTTTACACGAATTCCTGACATAGCAATTAGTTTTAAACTCTAGATTCGAAAGTTTAAATTTATTTTATTTTTCGACTCAAACCAAGCATTTTGTTTAAAAGTTACACAAAGTTAAAAGGTATTTAGTATGACTGGTTTGCCCTTATACTAAATAGAATAAACCTTATGAACAGGCGCATATCCACGGGGGGGGCTTTCCGGGTTTGAGCCCCCTCAAGACCCCATAATTTAGCATGGAGAGGATAGGGGAGGGCGGAGGATGAGAGGGGCTTATTACATTGTAGGGATAGGTTAAGCCCCTCCCATAGCCCGTTTCTGGATACGCCACTGCTTATGAATACAAAAATTTTTCCCCAATTCACCACTCACCATGAAACAGTTTGATTTGTAGCCGACAAGCAGACAGACAAATGAACGCCATGAATGTTCGCATAAATTATCACACAACGCAACAGTAAACAAACTGGATAAGCAGTATAGTATAATGATGTTGTGTAGCTATAGCACTTACAAAAAGGTTTAGATTTAAATTATGTATATATCTATAGCAAACGTGGCAATACTTAGTAATGAATTTATGAAGAATTTTGTAGATAAGAAAGCAGGATGCATTTGTGGTTTGGTCCATTGTTTTTAAGTGTAACTAGATACACTTCATGTAAAATTTCATTGTGACGGTCAGGTCTGTGGGTGTGCTAAAAACGTAATGTATTAACAGTGGGTTAATTTATCAACTGAAAATAGGCACCCTATATAAACAACTTTGGCAATATATTTTATGATAGTCGCACAGTAAGATATATTTCAAAACTTATGTCATGAAGCAATAGGACATAGGATTTAAAATCACAACGATTGAAGTACTAAAAATCTATACTAATTGTTCATAAAATTTAAAATGTTTTCGTGAACCTTTAATTGATTACAATACATTTATCATGTTGGAATAGACTGCAGTTGTATTATTTATGTCGTAGTATGGAAGGGTACACCGTACAGAGGGAGACTGAGCCCTTTGCATCCTAGGGACACAAGGAAGCCTCCCTCTGTCCGATGTCCGGGACACAAGGTACAGGAAGTTGTCAATATGCGCAAACATTGTAAGCACATAAGACATGCTTAACAATCCCAATATTTTTCATTGCTTTGATATACATATTGCAAGTGGCTGAGTCTCCTTCGGTACGGTGTACCCTTCCATCCGATTCTAGGCCTACTGCAACCCTACCAACTGCTCCACCGGACAACTGCCACCCTACCAACTGCCACCCCGGACAACTGCCCCACTGCCTGCTGCCACCATGGACCACTGCCACTCCAAACTATGTATTTTTTGCACCAAAATGCCAATTAACCCTGCAGTTTTTTTTCATTTTTTAAAAATTTCATGCTAGTTAAATTTTTATGCTGCTGCCATGTTAAATTCCAATGTTAAGCCTATGTTAAATTCTCATGCTAAGTCCAATGTTAAGTCCGTGGTAAATTACTATGCTAAGTTCATGTTAACTTTCGTGCTAAGTCCATGTTAACTTTCGTGCTAAGTCCATGTTAACTTTCGTGCTAAGTCCATGTTAAACTCTCAAATTCCCATACTAATTCAAATTTGTAAGTTGGGCTTAGCATATGGGGATTTAATTAAGACTTAGCACACAAAGATTTAACTAGGACTAGGAGTTAGCATATGAAAAGTCCTAATTAATTTTTTTACAAAATTTGGAAATCTGAAAGGTTATAAGGCCACTATTTTTCAATGGGTGGCAGTTGGTAGGGTTGCAGTAGTCCGGACACGCTTCCATCCTACGACAAATATATTTACTGACGATACTTTTCTGCACGCATTAGCTTGAGCGAGGAAATGATACAGAATACTTTAGTGTTGTAAAGATTAGCCGAGAGGATGTAGCGGTTTCCGTTTTCAGAGAAACTTAATCAGCGGATAAAGACTGCTGAATTTATTATGCTATATATTAGTCATTATGTCAGCGTATGTAATGTAACTACATGTTCATGAGTTTGATTTGCCCTGGAGGGTACTTGTAATTAGTATACTTCATATGCTATGAATATTTATTCTGAGTTGTTATAGTTATAAGCTGTTATACCCTTAATTTTTAATTTGGTATTCAATAAATATGTTTTCGCTTTTGGTGCATGTATTATTTTAAATTTATATCGGTCAAACAAATCACTTGAAGGTAATACAATGTTATCTATAATTTCTAATCACACAACATACTTAAAGAATTAAATCGGTCTTTTAGATGTAACGCTGTGATCATTCAATTTAAACAAACTTTACAGTCTGTCAGTGGCACAAAAAACTAACTTAAATTGTATGCGTAGTATTGCGTAGTCTTAAGTATATAATGGATTAAATATTTGAAAAATACTGGTAAAATATCTGGAAAGTTATTTTATCCACACAAATTTTATGGCCGTTGATTATAATCTAATGGTGTGTAAACTATACTATACATTCCTAGGCTTTTGCATTTACTCTACAAATGATGTTTCATACGAATTTCATACCACCTTTCATACTAAGCTATAATAGTAGACGTTGGTTTACGAAACGTGGATGTACTATAATACAACATAAACTAATACGTCTCACATGAGATTCAGTGCAAACTTTTACTGAAATTGTTTCACCAACTTTTATTAAAAAAGTTTAAAACCAATGTTTGAACTTAATGTTTTTTATACGCAAATCGTGAATTTTCATTGGATCATAAGGTATATTACATTAATTTAATTTTAGACTTTTATCTTTAGTTTATTAATAACAGATACCGAGATAGTATTTAAATTTAAAGTTTTTATAAAAGCATTTTTAATCTTGATGTAACTTGAAGGTGAATACTTGCTTTGGTTAAAAACCAGTGCTGCTTCCAACAGGTTTGAAATTTTCATAGGTTCACGCGGAAGACATCTAAAAGAGCTTGATACTTTACAAAATAAGTCCAAATAAATACACTCTTTGATTTTATTAGGTGGATAAAATTTTAGGACAAGATTATAAATTTACGAAAATTCTTTTTTAAGATGGATTCCTGTAAAAATTTTTTAATTAACTTTCAAATATGCTTTTACCGGATCTACCCTAATCCCTCGGTTATAAGCTGCGGCTAATATGTCAAAAAAAGTTGTTTTTGGCATAGCTTATACACGAGGCGGCTTGCACAATGTTTTATAAAAGCTTTTATCTTGTACATATTTCAGTGACATCAGTCCATGTAACAAACTTTGAAACATCCAAGTCACAGCCGTCAAAGCCATTTTTAACCATTTCCGTCGGAAAAGTTATATTTGCCTGACGTTTAAAATACCCATTTCATTAATGGGGAGCTTGAATTCAGCTCCGTTATCTCAAGATGTTAACAATTGCATGAACTATTATATGAATCGTTCTTTATCTCGATAAAACATTTAAAGATAATTTTTTCATGCTTATAAACTGGGGCGGCTTATACATTGACATTTTTTTAAACCTGTAAAATAAAACACATGCGTATACATGGGTGCGGCTTATAACCGAGGGATTAGGGCATTGGGGTACTAGATTGAATAACATAGCGTGATTTATCCTGTCTGAAATATATATTAAAGGCGAATTGGCTTTATTTTGAGATAAATTTGTATATTAGACCAACAGGCTGAACGTTTTGTAAAATTCTCTTTTATGCTCTGTAATTTCGAATTGGTTACTTTTAATTTAAAGATGGAATTAGAAGGATATCAAATACAAAATAATTTAAGGCAAACGATTCAGAAAAAGAGATAAGTAATTGCAGAAAATGAGCGCCCAAATGTGAAAATAGTACTTCAGTATTTACGAATTTCTTTAAATCTAGAAATAGCTCCAACAAAAGTAGTCCATATGAAGTGGATGTATTGTACTATTTCAAATGGGTGTAACGAAGTAGCGAAAACCGAAAGTTTAAAACCTTAATTTTCAATGGTGAAAAACAAAATTCCTTGATGTTGTATGATTAGTACATTTTGAACGCAAACAATTATCACAATTGAATTGGAAAGCATTTTTTGGTATAAATTCACGTGCCATTTAATTTTTCAACGTTTGAGCGCCTTGACGCGCTGAGCAGCGGGTACGGTAGTTCTGCAGCACGTACAACTATTATAACTTCGGTCATTTTGAAGATAAAAAAACTACCCCACATGATTTTATGTACTTTGCGTTTTGAAACGCTTATAAGCGCGACCCCTTGGCTTAGTCTCAGTGCGGTAAATTTCAGCTATAAAGATATTTAACAAATACTGAATTCAATGCAAAAACCGTATATGAATACGTTAACTGTTCTTGAGATTATTTAAGTAACAGACAGTCCAAATATTTTCATAAAGTAGCTGTCGTTACTTAGTAAATTGGAAGACATGTCTACCCGTGATTTTCATTGATTCCCCACGAATTTAGCATGCATTAAATTATTTTAAAACTTAATTGCTTAAATTTTTTTATTAATAGAAAAGTAATATTAAACAAATCCTGAAAACTGTTTCTTCCTGACATCAATAAAGGTTGAGTTTGATCCTCATCATTGTTATTCCGATTCTTAAATTTTTTAACCGATTTTTTAAAATGTCGATTACAACGAGACTTGTGCTATGCTGAACCTGTTATGTCTCGAGGGACTGGGACTTTACTCATTAAATGTTCAAGAGTATTTTACAGCAGAAAGTTTTCGATTGAAGAAATCAAATCAAATTAAAAAGGTAGTTACACCTAAAAACTGTTTTATCACATAATGGGTGGAACCAATATTTATCCACGGTTTCATTATTTGGATTGAGTTTTTATAAACAGGTGATGACAGATGGACCATTTTCTGAATTTTCAAATTTTTTTGAAGTCTTGGGGACTTTTATAAAATTAATTTAGTTTCTCCTAGTGATACGGGATTTTAATTAATGAGTATGTATTTGTGGTGTTGGGTCTCACAACCCAGTCGCGCAGACACAGACACAGTCTAATAATTAATGAGTAGAACTAAAATCAACCTTTCAGATGCCGAAGAAGTAACCAGCTTTAACTTATGATGGAATTTAATGGAATATTATGGAAACTACTAATGCCTATGTCATTCTATTAATTCAACCTTGATTTATTATTTAAAAAACTTTGAAATTTTGATCGTAATTGTGAATTTAGTATCAGACCTGGGGAAATTAACTTAAATTTCATTCGATTCATTCTATATTCATTCTATAAATTTAATCTTTTGTTATTATGAAAAAATTGTCTATATAACAATTAATTTAAAGTGTTACAAATTATTAATTTTAAACTTTCTTTTGCTGGAAAAAGTACCACAATATGTCCACCTCAGTAAAGAGAGCTGACCCCAGCTATTTCATTCTGTTTGTACCTGACCCTTTCAACAGTCATGAAATCTGAATTACATTAAAATATGGAAAATCAAGCATCGCATTTTCCATTTATCTTTAACTCACTCAACGTTATATCGAATTACGGGTATTTAGAACGGTATTTAATTTCAATGTCGTTTGAAGCTAAAATGTATTTTTCGCAGGATCTTTGTGTTTTGATAATTTTTAGCTGTTAAATGTTACGTGTGACATGTATTTTGTATTTTAAAATGTATTTAAATACATGTATTTACGTATTTTGAACGCTTTCTATAAATGCATGTATTTTGTATTTTAAACGAATTTTTGAAAATGTATTTGAAAACAAAAATATTTTGGACCGATGCGTGTATTTTGTATTCAGTATTTTGTATTTTAAACATATGTATTTTGCCCAGCTCTACTAAAATTCCATAAGAAATCAAATTGTTTTCTAAAACAAAGTAAAAAATGCTTTAATCTCACAATAAAATATACTATACGCACAGGAACATAAATAAAAAAACATGCAAGCATTTAATGGAGTGTCTTTTTTTGTCAATCATATACCTTGTTACTCCATTGCCGTATATCCGAACCCGAAGTCCTTACTGTTTTTATAGCTTAAAAAAGTTTAAATTAACGTTATTAAATTAAATTATAGCTTAAATTAACGTTAATTATTAGTTTTATGCGTTTTTGGCGTGGCTATTATTGCTACTTGTATTAATTTCTACAAAAATGCTCTGATTAATTCACCTTGATTTTTATAAGCTTCCTTGCCCTTTTCTAGCAATTTTTGTTGTTTGTATGTGTCTCCGCTCAGTCTATTAAATATGAGATTGATGGGTTAACTCAAAATTACACACCGCTAGGATGTTGGATTGAATGTCAATCATAAGTATAGTTAATTAAATGTAAATATGATACAAAGGCATCTCCACATTTTTTAGGTTAATTTGTAGTGTCTATTCTAGTTAATAAAGATATATGCAAATTTTGTAATTTGTGCATACGTTTTATAAATAAGGGCTTCTGTTACCCTTTGTAACGACACAATATTTATAATATTAGATCTTATCACTTTATCTATCTATACTGTATTCTCTGTATTCATGATGGTCAATATGTTGTATATGTATTATGATGTTCAAGGTAAACATTCCCCTTGTCCTTCTGGACAACTCCCTCCCTCTCTCTTTACCTTATTCCCC
>JAQFYJ010001068.1:0-10323 GCA_034694685.1 Isotoma anglicana | reverse complement strand
AAAAGTTATGGCCATGAGTCACTTTTTGGGGAGGGGGGTAAATGCATACTTAGGCTTCGCCGTTAGCAACGTTAAATGTTTTAAATTTCATTACTTTTTTGCTTCACCTGAGAAAAATCCCTAATCCCCAAGTCAAATATCCCTAATCCTCATGTCGAAAATCCCTAATGTCTAGGTCAAACAAATCCCTAATTCCTACAAAAACAGGTGAGAATGAGTTATCCGATTCCCTAATCACGTTCCACTACGTCACGTACCGTTTTGCCGCTTAGTTTTTGCAAAAGCTGCAGAAAACGATTGCGAGCGGCCGCACGAAAGCTCGCAATCTTTTTCCAACCCTGCCAAAAAGTTAATTGTAATTTCCAAATTAGTGGAATTATGATTTAGTTTTGGAGACACTATAAGAAAGGTCTTTAATTTATTTTATTTAATTTATTGTATATTTTTTGTTAAAACTGTGTCTGCAGAAACATTTTTGAATGATGATTTTCTATGACCTAGTTGAATAAACACTATGAATCCACAAGATGTAATTGTCTTCTCAACGATTATTATTTTCATTATTTAATTACATATTAGAATCGGAATTTAAAATAAATAATTTGCCATAATTTTATAGTTCTTAAATTAACAATGTAATTATCTTTATTGATTTAAAATCTGTCAGCCTGATAAAGAATTTATAATTTCGAAACCAGTCGCTCTACTGACTGACTGACCAAATAAATGTCACTAAAAATATTGGCTGAAGAAATTACTTTGATGTTCCAACTGGACCAATTTTATTTCGCATGTAAAACACCACTCATTTCCAATCGAATTTTTGGCAATACGTTTTGAGTCACACCAAAAACAACCTTTCAACTGTTTTTTTTGTGCCAGATACTTTTCCTCTCGAGACTCCCGCCATAAACACGAAACCTATACCTGTCGAATTCGCAGTGATAGAAATATCACCACAACACATTAGATTCTTTCCCTTCCTATATCTATTAGAAATTGAACCATTATGCCCAGGGATGTCATAATGTAATCTCCTCTGATATTTTGACATTCATTTTATTCCAATCTATTCTTAATTACAATGTCTCGTTTTATGAGACACCTCCTTTTATGGCAAAGTAGAGGTTATTATTGATGTCTGGAGAAGTCTCTCATTCTGGTGGGCTAAATTTTAATAAATCTAAAAAGTTCAAAGGCCACATTTCGAACTATTTCCGCCTTCACTAAATCAAAATGTACACGTGCTACTGCCATTGGCCCGATCCAATGGGATTTGGACAATCAACCATTAATCAAAAAATTTTAAACTGCTATAAATCGCATAACCATTTCAAAATATCAGTTGGACCCAATTCCTTAACATTGTTTCCAATATACTAACCCTCTCTAGCTACATATCGCAGTTTGTCCTTGAATACTGATTTTTTTACCTTCCCCAACTAGTTTTCTTCTGAACTGTGCTGCTTTATTTATAATGCAGATAGATTTTCCAAACCTACGCTCAAAGAAAGTTATTGCCTTTTTTTCTCTCTCAATGTTAACCTTGCTGTTAACCTTGCAATTTAACTCCTCTAACTAGTTCATTCTACTTGGATAAAATGAAGCTCTGCTAGTAGTTTCTTTCCGTACCTCAGACTACGTCTATCTCGCATTGTATCCACATCTATCGGGCTCATTGTTTTTAGTCACTAATCTATCCCATTCGTTACATACTTTTAATCCCATTCCAAACTTAATTGCTTTCTTGTTTTTTATTTATAACAATGCCTTTTCAAATCACTACCCTCAATTACCGAGCAGATACTATCTCCTTCAAGCATTTATGGGTCTGGCAATATTCGGGAAGGGTCATTTCTTTTCCAGGGAGTTTTAAGTGCCAACTAACAACTAATTCTCAGAATATTTGCCGACAAACCACGTCTATCAGACCACAGAATGCATCCACTGAATTAAGTAAGCAAGATTTATTGTGAACAGCCCTCCCTAAGGCCATTTAGGCCCATGAAGGTACCAACATCGTTTCAATTAGATCCCCCGAGCGTTTCTACAACAGTACAGGGACATAGACCTGACATATGGCATATGTTAGGCCTGACACAGTAGACAACAAAAGACAGTTAGGAGACTACCACAACTCACGCTTAAATACACTCAACTCACGTTCTCATGCTCAAATACCTGACTCTACACTTTATCCAGCTTCTTCTCTTCATCTGATATACAACCACAAACAGAGTTGGCTTTGGAAGTGGTGTGGGTGGGTCGACTTGCTCTGAGCTCT
Organism: Isotoma anglicana; assembly: GCA_034694685.1. Classification (NCBI taxonomy): domain Eukaryota; kingdom Metazoa; phylum Arthropoda; class Collembola; order Entomobryomorpha; family Isotomidae; genus Isotoma; species Isotoma anglicana. The sequence continues at coordinate 8,039 of JAQFYJ010001068.1, read as the reverse complement.
AAGGTTTTGTGTATTAGGAATAGGAATACTTTACATAAAACTCTGTACCTAGGCTAGTGATTGCAATTTATTTTACTTAAGTTTTGTAGAATACCCTATTACAACGTTAACAGAATTTATCATCGACGAAGTGCACCAAAGACTTTCGATTTCACCACGACCTGCCCAACTCCCCTAGTTTTGGGGGTATCGGTATACTGTGAGGTAAGGAGAGTCATCAACGGGGAGGATCGGCACGGCTGTTAATGTGGGACTTGACGGCATAGCGGCGGTTCCTGGACGTGCACTTTCATCCACTCGTCATGAAACAGAGGAAGTAACTGATGACATGAACCGATTTCTAACACCAAAAGGGTCTATGGTAAGGTCTTTGAAAAGCTTTCTTTGGCCTTAGCACGTTCAGGGGATCACATGAAGCAAAGTGGCTTTGCGTCTCGGGTTGTGAGTTTGCTTACGGGTGGATTTAAGGGGTCCTAGCTCTTTGGAGCGTCATGGGATAGGTCTACACTGCCAAGTTGTTCCAGGTTTCGAACTGTGTGGATTGCCCGTAGTCGAAATTTTATTTACCAGTTATGTGTGTTATCTCCCCAGTTAACGTCTGGAATTCTCGTCGTCAGTGATAATCTTCTCACAATCCCTGCCATACCGTACCGCTAGGTGTTCTTCGTTATCTCTCCACAAAATTTAGTTATCTTTATTTTGAGCTCGAGCCAGGGCTTATGAGATCATCATGTCCATGTGTCCGTGTGTCTGTCTGACTGACGATAAGTCAAGTAAACCCAAACCGATCAACTCGAAATTTGGTACATATAGTGGTTGGGCCAATGCAACAACCGAGTTCGGAGATGGAATCGATCGGACCACCAAGGGACCGGTGGGGTTGACGCCCACGGGTTTTTAGGGACATTTTTTAAAATCAATTGAATTGGCTGATTTTTGGCATGGGGGTTATTAAAGGATTATTATGCTTAAATGTGAAATATTTTTGAGATTTACGAATAGTTAAGGACCGTATAGGTTGACCCATGCGGGTTTTATCAAAATCAGAATAAATATGAAACATTTTTGTAATTGATGAATATGTAAGGGCCCTTTAGGGTGACTTATGGGGGTTTTATCAAAATCACCGGAACTGGTTGACATTTGAAATGGGAGTTATGAAAGGGTTGTTGAATAATGTTATTTTTTTGAAATTTATGAATATCTAAGGACCCTGTAGGGTAGCCCATGCTAGCAAAGCAATCATATTAAGTCATCCATACTTGTCAACTAATATTAACTAATACAATGATAATAAAGTTAACAGTTATATTCTGAACTTTAACCAAGTAGCATTTATGACGGCAAGCATATTCATACAACGTTCCTATATTTATTATACCAAAATTAAAAAGTAAAAGCCTAAAAACAGAATTCGTACAATTAAAGTTCACATATTCAGAATTCATAAGAATATCTAATTTACAATTATTGCGAATATATATTTCGAAAAACTGTATACGTTTTCAATTGTTGAATGATATTATGCTACATTTACTATATTTATGGCGAAGTTCGTTCAACTTTTTCGAAGCTGATTCTAATTGCCTGTTTAAAGACTTTTTTAAGTCAGTTTTCGTTCTATATTTTAGATTTATTTTATCAATCAAACAGTACACAATAAATATGACAAAAATCACACTTGAATCTAACACATTTTTTGTCCAGGACACAGAATGATCTGGCAAGTCACGGTAAAACCAGATTGTCACAGTTTAAAAGCACATAAAATGTCCTACCAATACAACTACGCTTTGCTACAGTAAATGCGTAGTCCTAAAAGTCGCAACTTTTTAAATTATGCTAAAGTTCCACACTTTAGTTGGAAAGAGAAAAACACTATTAACTAACAAGATGCCAGCAGAAATAAAAACACTTGTCATTTCACCGTATGCGACTAGTTTTTTTATTCTTCATCCGGCTTGTTTGTGAATACGGTTTTCCAGAAAAATTACATAATTTAAAATACTGAAAAAATCGAGTTAAATTTGACTGTAAAGGTTTATCCTGGCAGAGTACTCGTTTGTAAATTTAAATAAATTCAAAAATCGTATAAACCTTAAAACCCAAATTACCTCTACAAACCCCCGGGCATTAGGTTCTTCTTAAATATTCAACTGGATTTGTCGTACGCTGGGAGATTCTAGTACATTCACCTTTTAATCGAGTACCAATTCTCTTTGCCAAATTTATGCTCTTATTCTTACAGCAATGTGTTTAAATATAAAGAGAAGATTTGTCTCTCGTCGAGCTCACATCTCCATTCATACACTTAATCAAACAAACAACCTTAATTGTTGCACAACTCTGCAATAGTACCCTGTCTTTCAATATTATTTACATTTTGCTTTATCAAAGAAATACAGGCATCATAATGAGAAATATCTGTACAATGTCAAGCTTTTCCAACTAAACCCCATCTATGACCTATATAATCATAGATGAGTATTGGTTTTAAAATGCATGCAAAGTGGCTTTTTCTCGTTGTATGCAGAGAGACTGAACTTGGTTCTCTCCTCGTGTGAGAAACAATGATTCCATCTTATGCCTCAGAACAGAGAGAAAGTCTTTTTTCTAGCTATTTCTTCTTTATTGAAATAAAATCAATAAATATTAAATTTAAACATAATGTTTCTTAAATCACTTTTACTGGGAACCTCAAAAGGAGATTTTACCTAAACTGACTTGCAAGTCCAGGCTCATCCAGACTTCGGTTAGACCAGATCAACCCATGGAAAACCATAAGTATTACACTTAAATGTTGTCAAGCTATCATGGTGCATTTTCAAACCTACTTTTGCGTGCATAATGAAGTAAATTTTTTGTCATAGCATAACGTTATGATGATTTTAAGGTCGCACACTAATATTTAAAGCGTCATGGTGTAGCATACTAGAGTGTACCTAGCACAAGCCAAGCTTGTTTTTGGGCCACTCCTCCTAAAGTAACGGGATTCTTCCTCAGTGGAGCTGAGACCAAATCTCTCGAGGAGAGATTCGGTCTTAGTGGAGAGAGAGGAAGAAGGTGAACCTGCAGTAGTTAATCATTTATTTTCCTTTGCTACCCATGTTCTTCAAGTAGCCATTTCGGAAATAATTATTTCTACTGTCTTTTCCTATGGAGAAAAGGCAAAAGTGTAATATTAATTATTTCTTGTAAATCATCCCTATTCTAGTAAAGTGTAATTTATAATAATTAGTTGTGAATAAGAATTAATAAAGATAAATCTTTAATTGTGAAAAGGTGGATATTTAGTGGACAATTTTGTACAATTATATTATTCTAAGTGAAAATAATAATCCAAGTTTGTATTGTAAAATCATTGAGTGTGCCATTTATTATTTGGTAAAAAAATCTATTCATCCAATTCCCTCATTTTTCACGCCTAATTGGAGCAGAAGGCGGCGACGGAAAAGGATTCTTTCATGGTACATCATATCATATATCCCATAAAAACTGTAACACACAACTTAGGAAACCGGAGGTCTCGGCCTCACACGGTTGGAGTTGGTTACATGTTTTATGCCCTTCATTGTAGATCATACCCTAAAATATCTTATCATAAGTGTCCATAGGTCATATCAAGGTCAACAATAGGTCATTTCGGGATAGAGTGGCGACCCTCCATAACTATAGATACAGAGCTTTTCCTAAAACTCTCTATAGTCGAACCTGCTTTCATGTACCTAAATAATGCTTCAAGTTCATCCAACCTTATAAAAAGCAACGGAGTTGACAGAGATATTAGTATACAATATTTAAAAGTAAAGACATTATCCCGTAGGACACAGACAACATTAAAATGGTTAAAAGACAGCCTAACAAAAAGAGATATTATGACCACAACCCAGTCTATATACAGTAAGGTTATAAGAGTTTGGACTTCATCTGATCACATAATATTATCTCTATCTACAGTAGTTAATGGTGCAGAAATAGAGAGAAACCGAAGTACACATCACCTAACTAATGCCCAACAACAATCCACCCGAATTCCCATTGCATCTTTAGCAATATATAAAGCATTAGAAACATTCGGTCCACAATTATCTCTAGTGCAACAACACTTACTATATACAAACTATACGGACATACTATTATACTATAATAACATAGTACGATCTCGACTGTTCTTACGCTGCAAACAAACGCTAAAACATTACAATTGTTTTGTTCAATACTCTCCTTATGAAACAGTTAACATTGACTAATTTCTCTAATTAACATATAAGCAAAATGTCAACGGAGGTCCTTATCAGAATAATCATTAATAGTACACTAGTAAGGGCAGAGATATTACATTTAACCGATACCAACGATCTCAACGTTACTGCATTATATTCTCCACTAACTCCAGCATTATCTCAGTTAACCAAATTCGACTTAGAATGTTATATGGTTAAGAAAGCGTTAGATCATATCTCACAAACTATACCAAAACCTGACTGTACTATCCACACTGACTTTTTACCTTTACTTTACATTACAAGCCTAACTACATTATCTCATCATCAAACACAGTGCCTTCAACTATTGCATCAATTAGGTTGCAAAATGGAGTACAAATCAGACTTAATTTAAACCAATCGAAGTTCACCGCACCCCACCCAACTCTCTCTCCCTAGCTCAAAACGGACTCATCCTTCTCGAAATAACATAAGATTGGGCATAGAGGTTCAGATACCTTAACAATTCACAATCTTATAATCTACGAAAAAATAAACTAAGACTTAGTCATAAAGTTAACAGTCGTTAACCTATATTAAGTCTAAGTTATAGTATAATCAATATACTATAAAAAACTAATAAAAATTACCTGTAATGAGTCAACGGGATCTACGCTACATAGATAAGTCCAACATAGTAGCCCCCGGTAATCGAAATACACGTAACGTAACCGAACGAAGAGGTGGAACCAAGCCTAAAAACAATACAAGTTTGCCAACCTTGCAAACTTCAAGACCAAATAACAGAGGGCGCGCTAGTACAGCCTCATCAAAGTCAATGTCAAGTGTTGATGTATCAAGAAATCTCAATACAGCACCCAATATGTCCCAACAACAAAATATACCAGCACGTGAGGAACTTAACTCCAACTTGCCCCCAAATGACGATGGGACTTCTGAAACTCTTCCACTACCTAACAGACAGATCTCTGACTTACCTTTCCCTAACAACAGCATCCTTTCCCAACGAACACTAATCCTCCTCAAGGACTTAAGACACCAACACAAACTATTTTAGGTAAATTAGGTAATAAAATAGGTAACATACTGTCATCAAGTAGGCGAAATAGTAGTTCTGACCAACAGTTAGGAGTAGACAGTAACATACCTACTACGAGTAGTAATTCTAACTTACGCACTCAGGGTGTGCATGAAGAGAACCCTCCACATGATTCCATAATGAATCAGGAAGGGATAACTGAAAAAACAATAAATAGAGACTCAACACAGGAATCAGATGATATTTTGGAGATGGGTAAGGATGGGAGCCAAATCCAACGAAGCCAGCAGCAACATCACATGGATTTTCAGAATCCAGATGTATCTGCACATGGCTTAGGAGCTCACAGGAGTCAGCATGATCATCACATGGGTTTTCAGAATCCAGATGTATCTGCACATGGCTTAGGAGGTCACAGGAGTCAGCATGATCATCACATGGATTTTCAGAATCCAGATGTGAATGCACATGACTTAGGATCTCAACAACATTCTCCCACCCATCTCAATTTCGACGATCCAAGACGTCCCCCATTCAACCCAAGGAATCTAAGCTTAGAAAACCCATTCAATGAAGCAAGTGGAAGGGGAATTAACCAACACCAAATTTCTGAAACCATCCAAGACAAAAACATGCGTGTATTCCACTCTCAACAAAATAACCAAACCTTAGAAGCTATTGAACAAAGAGTTCAAAGAGAAATGGAGCATCATTACCGAACATGGTATAACAAAGAAAAACAAAAACTAGACCAAGAACGAGCAACACTCCAACAAACATTGGAGCACCAAAGAGAAAATGCTATCAACCCTCTAGCTGACCAACATACCCAAGCCCAACGTAGGCGTGAAGCCCAAAACTCTCGGTCCCAACACCAACTCAACCAAGACAAACAAATACAAGCCAATCGATCGGTAGCTCAAAATTCAATTCCCAATTCTCCAGTTGTGTCGGATTCCAACGCAAATCAAATGAAGTCTCAAGACGCTCGAACCCAAGCTCCAAACTACGTAAATAGAAATCAGAGATCATCCGCCTTTGGAGATTCCAGAACAAATCAACATCAACGCAATGATAATTATAACTACCACCAACGTCGAGATTATGACCCTTATGCTTATTTCAACTATGCCGCTTATCCAAGAAACACATATCAGAGCAGAAATCAATACGGAAATTATAGCTATTCTCAACCTTTTCTTAACCAACAGCAGTTTGGAAATTATAATCCAATGATGCAACAGCAACAATACCTCACGGCTCAAGACTTAACGAGTGTCAGACTTACGTCAGTTACTTCAGATATTAAAGCTCCAAAATTTAATCCATTGAACTCTACACCAAAAACATATTTGGATGATATTGAGAGATATTTCACAACCATGGGGCATAAGCCTGACCAGTTCCTGTATTTGCTAAGAACCGTCCTACCCGATGATATGAAGACTTGGTACGAATTTACTAACCAAGAAATTTGAACTTCAAAGCAACAATTCAAAGATAAATTCATATCTTGATACGACAACTACCAAGCCGAGAACAAACGAATGGGTGAACTTCACCGGAAGAGACAGAATATGGATGATCCAACTGAGCCATATATTTATGAAATGCTCGAGATGTCCCATCTATGTTATCCAGATGAAACAACAGAGAAAACACTTGATAGAATCGTTCGTTCTCTCTACCCTACACTTCGGAAAGCATTTGTAACTAAACAATTCACTAAAGTTGAGGATTTAATCTTCGCCTGTTCCCAACTAACAGACAACTTGGTCGCGGAAGCAAGAGTCCTCCGTACCCCGCTTCAAGTCCCACCGTTTCATAAAACTCAATACCATGCAAGGGACCAACCAACTCGCAAATATGGTAATAATTCAAACACTACTTAGACTTACCAACAAAAAGACCAAAGTCAAATCAGGGGTAACTTCAGAGGATCAGGATTCTACGCACCTCGGAGCCTAGGGCAAACAACCCGATTCCCAGCTCCTTCCAATTGCTTTGAGGAATCAATATTTCAACAATCGGGGAAAAATTTCACAAGATAAGCCTCAATTCCGTACATCAAAGTCCAATCAAGCTCCAAATCCAAACAACTAGAAACCAATTTATCAAAAAAGAGATGCAAGTTTCAAAAACCCTCCTGACAAAATGATACAATGTCATAAGTGCTGGGGCTTTGGACACACGATGAGACAATGCTCTAGTTCAGTTGGATTCGCTCTCGGTATAAACGATGAGGAAGGAACTTTCTACCCCATACCCAACTCAAATGATGAGCAAACCGAGGAGATTCAACAACAACAAGATGAAGATTATCAAGTAGATGAACAAGCAAACGACCAGTTTCATCAAGATGAGGATCAGTCAAAAAACTACTACGGTGAGATGTAGTATTTGCCTTACTACATCAATTCCCATCCCTCTCATGCAAACCAGGCATTCCAATCACCTCTATCAATACGCAACGTTACAACGAAATTACTACTCTGTTGAACAATGGTTCAACATATTTATTAATTAGATTAGATTTAGCAAGAAAATTGCAACCAGACTTTACCCCTAAATTGGGTAAACCCATGAATGCAGCTAACGGATCGAAGCTAACCCCGTTCGGAAAAGCAACTATTACCTTTACATTTGGTGATTGAACCCTCACACATCAATTTCTGGTGGTGGAATTTTTAGTATTTGCCTGCTTTCTTGGAGCAGATTTCATCGAAAAGCATGACATTGGTGTAAGATGGACCAAGAACTTATTTTGGTTTTAT